>JASCZW010000019.1:343233-478250 GCA_034211315.2 Aedes japonicus
GCTGTCAGTTCAATCTAGGATGGCGTCGAAACAGGAAGCACTCCGCGAGCGTGTGGTACGGTTTTGCGAAGCGCATAGTCATCGTGGAAAAAAGTTCACGGTAGACCAATTTCGAGACGAAAACGTGTCCGTGAGTACAGTTTACCGGCATCCCTGAGCGTGGAGCGGAAGGCCGGTAGCGGCCGTCCGGCGAAGCGTTGAAAAAGCTGTTCTACAACAAGGACGGAACGAGCTTGCGTGACGCCGGCCAAAAATATCGCTGCTCCCATACCTTGATTCGCCGAACACTCAAGATGGAGGACATCATCTGTCGGAAGAAGAATCGGTCCCCCAAGTACACGGACGAGCATATAGCAACCGTGAAATCGCAGTGCTGGTGAATGACGAAGAACTACCGCGTGATGTCGTTCGTGCTGGACGACGAAAGTTACTTTCCGCTCTCAAAGACCCACATTCCAGAAAATGACAGCTACCCCCCAAATTTGAAAAAAAAGTTATACTGTAAATCACCATATCGGACAGAGGAATTTCAAAGCCGTGGTTCAAGCCGAGTGGTCTGGCCATCAATCAACAAGTGTACCAAGAGGAGTGTCTTGAGAAAATTCTTCTGCCGTTCTTAAAGGAGCATCATGCGGATGGGAAGTACGACTTCTGGCCGGACTAGGCGTCCTCCCATTACGCCAAGAAGACGCTTGAGTATATTGAGCAGAAAAAGATATCGTACGTGCTGAAAGAAAGAACCCGACCAACTGGCCCCAGAGCCTTTCTCATTGAAGATTATTTCGGCTTCCTCCGTGCCCTAGTGTACAGTAATAATTGGCGGGCCAAGGATACGAAGCAGTTGACCACGTGCCGTCCAGCGTTCTTGTGAGAGCTCATTTATTTTTACTATATGACTGAAAAAAATCTCATTTTTTATTGAACACCCGTTAGAATATTTCATGTAAATTTAAGCCAGATAACGCCTGAATCTAGTCTGTTGTATGAAAGATTGCAAACATTGTTGTATGGCGCATAAAAGATTGCAAACAATTTTGTTGCGTACGCCTCCTTTGGCTAAGAATTAAATGACGGGAAGATTTACGCTTGTTAAAATTCATTATTTTTTCTGTGTACCCTTTCCTTATTTGTTCTGTATTCTGGAGGGGCCAGTGCCGGTATTATCTTGGTCTTGGATCCGTTGGGTAACTTTGAAATTACAACTCATCTGGCAATAACGGACTAGCAACCATTGGCGGTCAATCATACATACTGCTCATAAAATCTATGAAACTTAAAACGAACTCCATCTTTGAAATTTGGCATTGTTCAGTTTAGCAAATATATATGTAGTTCCACTATGATGCATGAAATTCTAATTTCTGAACTCCATAGCACACTCGCAATATTGGCGAGACTTAACAACCATAAAACCGGCCATTCCAAACAACCTTCACCTTAAGAACCCAATGGTTCATGTTGGAAACAGCCACCCATCAATCGATTAAGGATCAACATCATCATCAACAAACACCTCGTCGTTAGCATAGCTCTTCAAAGGGAGTTTATTTATATATTAATGTTTCCGAGCCCCGTGCTGCGGCAATTCCCATTGGCATTTTATTCCGCTATTACAACGACCATTCACCATTCAAGGCTATCCCAATCAACAGCCACGATGGAACTTTCTCATTAATTGGACATATTTCACTCGGTTGCGTCGTTTGTTTGTTTGCTAGTTGTTTTCTTCTGGCTCCATCGCATTTAGATGTAGTTTTCGTCCCAAGGTTTTCCAAGGTCGTCGCCGCCGTTCGTGTCTCGGTCGGTTGAAGCAGCCAGCAAATGTATTAAATTCCCGATTCCATCTCAAGACGCTGTTGCTGGCCGGATTTAAGCAAGCATGCAACCATGAGCGCATCGTTCGCCACCCGTCGTCGCACGTTAGATTCTAGTTCTAGTTTGGGGCTTTTTCGGAAGCGTAGAAAAGCTTATGTCATCCTTCGTTCCGCTTCGGATGGAAGCGCTATGGCGATGCCAGTTGGTTGACGTAATTTGTGCCAAATTTGGCTTGGGAAATGGAGCCGTGAAGGCGTGAAATTGAGTTCATTTTTTTAGTGTGCCTAAAGAGCTTGAGCTTAAGCCAAATCTCCAGCCATCTGGGACAAGAAGGCTAACGGATTGAAATGCATTTTTCTATATAGCATGGCGTCTGGGGCTGCCAACATCGGTAAACGTTTGATGCGATACATGGTGGAATGATGTTCTATTTCGAGAATTTACCATTCTTGTTTCTTCGAATCTCAGCTGAGTGTTCTAGATGCAGTTCCGCTGACATTGAAAGCCTTTTATGCCAATCACATGCATTTGTATACTTTGTGGCGCCCATAATAATATTCCATGTTCAGGAAAGTCGAGCACAATCGCACAACTAGACATTGAGACGCCGTGAAAAGCGTTTTTGTCTATGTATTCTTGTGTTGTCTTTTTCGAAAAAGGCAACGACAATTGTAGTGAAATGAGAAATGTTACGATTGTATATTTTCATTAGTATTTCACATATTACGTACCGTTTGAGGTTGTTTGGTATTGCCATCGTGAAAATCGACGTGTCTTTTGAATAGATTTTATCTATTTACAAAACTCGCTTTGTCGAGCGAAACTCCATTCCTGATTTCATCGGTAGAGATTTACAACTCTGCTGAATTTTATTTACTGCTCGAACAGTTTCTGCGAATGATTTACACAGTAATATCTACCCCTTGTTTGAAGAGGATGTTCTTTGAAAAGCGACAGGCAAGCCAGTACTCACGAATCTCGGTAAACTATAGAAATTTCAAAGTAAATATTTCACTCATCGCCAACCGAGAGTGAGAGTGAGTTTTGTTTGTTTATTTGTCCACGCGTACTGGTTGGTAATTAAGATTTGTCATTGCTTTGGGGAGGGTGGATTTTTGGAACGAGTACGGTATTGGTTTATGCATGCCGCTTCGAAAGGGAAATCTAGAATTCTCACATACCTTTTCAAATGGACGTAGGGAATTTAATGTTTCCCGATTGAGCTTAACGACGTCCGTTCTTTTTTCACTCACTCGACATAACGCCCACATTTACATTGTTTGTTTGATTTAATACATCTGACGCATGTTGATGTATCGATCTTAGCCGATAAATGGGCGCTGTGATTTTCACAACGGGTGGAAATATGGATAGATGAAAAAATAATTCGAAGCTTTGAAAATATTTTGGAAATAATTCCCACGTAGGCTTATACTTTTGGGTCATTCTTGATCCACATTTCACTACTACTTGCTTGAAGGACAAATATCCTTTTCCAATAAGGTGCAAAAATGCAGTCCTAAATTGATTAAACCTACAAGGTACCGCCCCATTGGGTTGTTCGGAATGATGACAAAGGACTACGCAACTACATGTAAGCCATTTAAGCAAGTTGTACAATGCAAAATATTTTGAATTAACCCCTTCAGGCCTAAAATTTCAAGCGTAAATTGGTGTTCAATAACATAGAAATGATTGACAAAAGTAGGATATATTTTTTAGAGGTCGTCCAAACTTTTCTGGAGTTCAAAACTTATGATCTACAGTTGTAACAGTAGCTTAATCCGCTTTACAATGTTATTATATATATATATATATATATATATATATATATATATATATATATATATATATATATATATATATATATATATATATATATATATATATATATATATATATATATATATATATATATTCAAACATATTCAATGAAGGGCATTCATTGGAAGACCAACAGACATTATGAGATAATCTTGGCATGTTTATGCCAAACAAACTAACTTAACTTTGTATAGCCCATAAAGCTACTGTCACAATTGTAGACCATATGTTTTGAATGACCGAAATCTAACAAGATTGTCATATGTGGACGTTTCAGAATATTAATTGAATATGATTCAATAGTTATCGTAGTTTTGTATAGCCCAAAAGGCTACGGTTACTACTGTATATCTTAAGTTCTTAACTCAAGTTAGTTTTTATGAACTTGAACATCCCAAGATAATCTGATAATGACTGGTGACCTCACAGAAGATTCACTAGTGTGTTTGAATGCCTGTCGTCACCTCTCATATGTTATAAAGCTAATGGTACAACTTAAGATCCTAATTTCTGAACTCAAGGGCAGTTTTGGCGACCGAGAATATACCAAGATATCTCATTATATCTGTTAACCTTCCAAAAGACTCATAGAAATTGGTCAAATACATATTGTCACTTTGTTTGGTTTAGAAAGCTACAGTTACAGCTGTAGGTCTTCAGCTTGAATTCCAGGATAGTTAGGATAACATAGAAAAATGTCTAGTAATGTCTGATGGTCTTTCAAAATATTCAATGAATATGTTCCAATAAACAGCATAGCTTTGCATACACAGAATGCTTATGTTGCAATGGTAGGTCCTATAATCTTATCTCAAGAATTGTTTGGATAAAAATTACTATTACAACTGTAAATCTTAAGTTCTGAACGCCCGGACAGTTTGGATGACCTAGAGGATCAGAAACCTATAAAATATGTATCGTTCTTTCAAACGATTCATTGAAAATGTTTGAATACATATAGTCACCTTATATAGCCCAAAAAGCTACTGTGACAACTTAGATCTTATGTTCTGAACTCAAAGACAGTTTGGATGACCCCGATCATCCCAGTTTATTTCGTAATGTTTGCATGTACGTTGAATACGTAGTGTTACTTTCTAAAGCCCAGATCTTAAGTTCTTAAGTTCTAAACTCAAGGACAGGTTTGATTACTTAGAACATCGCCAAATTATTAAATAATGACAGTTGACCTTCCAAAAGGTACATTCAAAACGTTTGAATACATATCATAATCTTATATAGCCCTATTATAGCTGCAAGCTCTGAATCTCTGAACTCAAGTACATTTGCATAACCTAGAACAATCTTAAGTGATGATGATGATGATGTCCCGCCACTTACCCCTACAAAGGTTGAAGGTAAACGATTTATCTATTAGATAATTTATTTAAAAACAATTCAATTCAATTCAAATCACAGGATCCTGTATAAGAAAATTATCAAAAGACAAGCCAATATCGGATTCTACCCGCTACAGCGTAGTTTTGGGCTTCTAAATCGAAAAAAAAATCTGGATCGTCCCTAGTCAAGCTTTTACTTTCAACCACGACAGAATTGACGAGGAATTCCTCAACAATCAGCCAGACAACCCACTACTATTTCATAGAATCTTCTCAAGCATCAAAGGCTTTTTTTTATAAATTCTAAACAACCTGTGAGGCTAAAACTTTTGTAGACTTCTTTTTTTTTAACTACCACAATATTAAACCAATTTCCATCATCCTAGTGTTTGTAGTGTTGATAAAAGTGAAAAGAAAAAGAAATAAGAAAAAAAATAATAGCCAACTCTTTGTAATCAGTTTGTAAAGAACTTCGTAAACTATAATCTTCGTTTAAAAAAAAAAACGACATACAGGGTGTACGGAATCAAATTGCGACACAATGCAATTGCAATTGCGACTAATTCACCCGTTCAAGCAATCATCTTCAAACTTTCAGGGAATGAAATTGAACATGTTATGAACATGTTTTCCCATGTTTATTTTGTTCAATTTAAATTCCATATCCAAATGCATGAACCTTTTTCTTTACACTACTCATAAGGTCATGTACAACATTTGGATCAACTTTTTTTAGCGTGACAATCCAATTTTTTCTTCATCTCTTCTCCGATTTCACGTCCTTAGGATGCTACCGGAGTGCCTGCTTCATGATGTGAGTGGTTTAAATTGATACCTATATTTAAATATAAACTTTTGCATCTCTTTAAAACTAAAGGGTGTCCTACATCAAATTGCATCACGAAAAAAACGCTGAAGAAAATTACCTATTGAGTATTTTCTCTTGAAAATTTTGGTAGAAGTAGTAAAAAGTATTTTTTTCGTTGTTGTAATTTTATCGCTAAAACTAGAAAAAAAATAGTGCCACCTGACAAGCAACGCCGCGTTTTGATTTTGCTCAAGCACTTGGAAAATCCTCAACTCTCTCATCGGAATATCGGAAAACAACTCGGAAACGTGCAGTCAATGGTGAGTCGTGTGATTAAACGTTGCTACGAAACTCTGAGCATCGAACGGGAAGGAGATATGCGGTCAGAATGGATGTTCTATTAGTGATCAGAATCACAAACGTGTCGTGAAAGCGTTTCACCGGAACTCCAATGCCTCGGTCATGAATGTGGGCAAAAAGTTGAATCTGTCCAAGTTTTTCGTCCAGAGAGCCTAGGACCGGAAGGTACTGGATACGTACAAAGTGCAGAAGGCTCCAAATCGTGACGAACGGCAATATACGGTGGGAAAGTCGCGGGACCGGAAATTATACACCCAGATGCTGACGAATCCTCATTGTCTCGTCATGAATGATGAGACTTACGTCAAGGTGGACAACCGGCAGCTTCCAGGGCTTCTGTTCTTCACCGCCCAGTACAAGTTTGATGTTCCGGAGGAAGTAAGGAAGCAGAAACTTTCCAAGTTGGCCAAGAAATACATGATTTGGCAAGTGATCTGCTCATGTGGCAAACGGAGTACGGCGTTCGTGACTACCGGGACTGTAAACGGGGAGATCTACCCCAAGGAGTGTCTACAGAATCATCTGCTTGCTCTGTTGAAGCAACACGAGGATCCTACGATCTTATGGCCGGATCTAGCTTCGTGCCAGTATTCAAATGTTGTCCTGGGGTGGTACGAAGCCAAGGGTCACTTTTGTACCCAAGGACATGATCCTCCCCCATCCCCACCTGAACTAAGGCTTATTAATGGGTTATATTTTACTGTCTGAATGTTTGAAAAGGATTGGTCAACTAGGTAATTATTTTACAGCGTTTGTTCCGTGATACAATTGGATGTGGGACACTTTACCTAAATAGAGAATAATTAGAAAATAAAAATAAACAAGAATTAAGCATTGTCTACCAAAGTGAACCCTACTGTCAACCGAACTCTTTCATCCAATGATTTTTCGAGGAATCGCAGAGGATTCCTTGGTTCTTAACAAAGCGAGTTTCAAGTCACCACATATCTACTCTTTCCTTGACCTGCTTTCGGGAAAAGCCGGTGCCGTAATTGCTTTAGTTTGGATTCACCAGTTTTCAAAACTGGTAAAATATCAAAAAATTATAATAACAAAGGGTTGCATTCGTTTAGACGCACTTCAAGTCATCTTCAGTAAAATCCAAGCGTTTGCAAATTATTGTTGATTCAGTACTTGGTAGCTCCTCCTTTGTTCTTGATGACTCCAAAGATTCGGTGATTTCTTTCGATTCAAACCATGCCTTATCTTGCTAAAAAATAAAATCTTCGTCCAAATGATCTTCCAAAAACGGCATCAATCCTTCTTCCAAGAGGTCGCAGTAAGTAGTCGAGTTCATTTTTGTGGTGATCCAGCAGAAGGGTAATTTGGAATCATAGGAAAATGAACTTCATACCATTACAGTTCCTCCTCCATAATTTCTCTTGGATTGGGTTACTCCTTTATCCCTCAAATCGTGCCAATAAAGACTGTCGCACACGGAAAAAAATCCGTGCCCGGATCCGTGAACTGCAGTCATGAATTCGAGAACAAGCAAAAATACACCGTGAACTGAATCACGTAATCATGAACTAAATCACGTTTTTAGGTAAAAATCCTGAAAACGTGAACTAGTTCACGTTCCGTTTTCATTTTCGTGAACGCTTTTGTTTCTGTGCAGTCTGGGCCGTCGAGGTTAAACTTTTTCTCATCCGAAAATATGACCTGGCGCCAGTCCAGGACATATGATTCTGTGCGAATTGAAGTCGGTTTGCGTTGTGCTATGGCGTAAGTCTGGGTTTAAGTTTTGGTTTTGTCCATTTGATGTTCGGACACATATTCAGAACGCGACTAACGGTACTTTTGTGCACTGGAAGATCGAGTTTGGCAGTAATCTTGCGACAACTCAAGTGGTTTTTGGTAGCTTCCTCTCGGATTTGTCCTTTTTGCCGAGCTGTTAGTTTCGAATTCCCCTTTGTTTGCTTCTTAATCCCATACACCTTTTCGGATCTATTGATTTTCCGGGCAATCTCACGATTACTGAGTCCAGTATCCGCCAGAACTCGGATTTGGCTTTCTGTACCTCGTTCAAGCGTTTTGCCTTTCCCAATACACAACGAAAATGCTTACTGAGGTGCAGAAACAGCATAAACCATTGAGCAAACTTAAGAGCATTAAAAGAAAATCGTGATAAAGGTGACTGCGTCTAAACGTTTGCAACACAACGGAAGCAGGAAATATGGCGATAAGTCTTCTACGACAAGTAAACAACGCTAGAAAGCTGTTATTAGCGTGTGTAAGCAAGGCAATGGATCTCACTACTACATGCATATAATATTTGATTTGTTGCACTGAAAAAAGAAAAGATCAATGCAAAATTTCATAAATGCGGCTAAACGATTGCAACGCACTGTATAAGTTGGTGAGTTAGCAATTGTTTTATTACTTTTCAAAAAAAAAGGTATACATCCTCATACATTTTCCTGTTCTAAAAAATACTGATGAGTTTGTATTGCCTACAGGGTATCCAAATATTATCCGTACAACAAAATTGTGTTATAGCTATCTTTTATTCTTGGAATAAAAAATCCATACGTATGGTTTGTTAAAGCAATATGTTTGCAAATTACAAGTTATATTTGTTCATTTCAATATGGCCGCCTCGTGCTAAGATGCCTTCAAACGCGTCAGGAAATTATCCACGATGGCCGCGAGTTCTTCGACAGATATTTGTTCTAAAACCTTTAAAAGAGGCGGTAGTAGATGTTCTAGGGATTTATGTGGAGTACTACAGGCTCTTGACTCCAAGATGGACCATCCCGTATAATCCATCGGCTTCAAATTCGGTAAGTTAGAAGGCCGTTAAATAGCTTGGGAAAATGCGTTCGCAAAGACTAATAGTCTCTTTTGCTCCATGAACCGGCCAAGTCTTGTTGAAAAATCCATTCATTTTCGCCAAAATGCTGCAATGCCCAAGAAGCTACTGTGTCTGTAAGTAGCTTCTGATATACCGCTCGATTTATTTTCACCCCCTTGTCGATGAAGATCAAAGGGGTTTTGCAGGAATGAGTTATTCCAGCCCAGACCATGACAGAAGCCGGATGATGACTCCTTGAAATACCTTCCTAAAACTTTTTCATCGGTGAACAGCACTGACCAATAGCGGCCCTAGGATAAACGGTTCAGGAGAACCTTAGCTTTTCTCAACCCGTTCGCTTTCATGGTGTCATTCAAGTAGTGATTCTTGCACAGTTTATACGAGTGAAGCTTCAAATCGTCGTAAACTATGGCTCCAACGGAAGATTTTGAAATTTTCAGTGTTTTCGCCAATTTTTTGATGGAAATCGAAGAATTTCGCTTGATTTGTCGCCGGATAATCTCGCGCATTTGTGGAGTCCAAACGGTGCACTTTCTTCCCCTCCCTACGCGGCCATCTAGCGTTTGAAGCTGTTGGTATCGTTTTATTGCGTCACTCACTGTAGATTTTGCCGTATTCAGGGTCTTTGCAATCACTGAAACAATTTTTCCTTTTCGAAAAAGTTCTATTAACTACACCTGCGCGCAACTCATTCGGCTTCATTTTGAATGAATGAGAAATCACAACTGTACCAAACTTACTGCGTATAATAACAATGGGTCAAGATGCTAAACCATGTAGGTATGCCATGCCGACAAAGTCTGTACGGATAATTTGCAGACACTCTGTACAGAAGAACATTTTTTACAAACATAGTTTTAACGAAACGATAGCCGAATATAACAGAAACTACCGACAGTACACTCTTAAAAATAATGAATATTAAATATAAAATGATGAAATATTCGTGCAATGAAGCAATCATTGGTTTATTTTGTTTTGTTTGTGATTTTTAGTCTCAAATATCGTGAAGTGATAATAAATCTAACCTACACTCAGTAGCAAAAAAAATCCGAGCAAAATTTTGCTTCCAAAAACCGCGTTGTTCAACCTCCTGTAACTTTGTCAATTATCAATATTTTTGAATGAAAATTTGACAAAATTATAATGTATAGACCTTATGTGATCAAAGTTTCATGTTGATATAATTTATAGATTTGAATTTATCATAACATATGTGAAAAAAGTCGTTTTTGGACATATCAATTTAAAAAATCCGTATTTCTGTGAAAAATTTAGGTAGCATATTAAAAATTTCTCCATAGCTTAAAAAATTATGTGGACAAAATTTGAACTGTTTCCATAAAGTGGTTTGGACTACAGCTGGCGTCAAAGTTGACGTACCAACATGAGCATTTCCCTTTTTCACCCGATGCTGACCTTGCTGAAATATCGGTGCAAAAAAAAAGCCGAGGTGAATTTTATTGATAATACTGTAAAACACTGTATACGTAGTTTATTTAACACCGAATTCCACTGAGGGTCTGCTTATTGAGCTCAAGATAGGTTCAGCTTCCCTAAATGTAAATGCGTTTTTCTAAAAGTGAAAGTTAAAGTCATTTGAAGTCATCAGACTTCTTCACACAGAAACAAAAGCGTTCACGAAAATGAAAACGGACCATGAACTAGTTCACGATTTCATGATTTTTACCCAAAAACGTGAACTAGTTCCCGATTACGTGATTCAGTTCACGGTGTATTTTTGCTTGTTCTCGAATTCATGACTGCAGTTCACGGATCCGGGCACGGATTTTTGGCCGTGCAGTGTCGTTTACTAATACTCGACTGAAGTCTGCACTTTGTAGACGAAATACGCGTATCTGTCAAGATAGCCAATAAAAGTAGTTGGATTTGAATGGAAACTACTAATCTTTCTTCTCATTTTCTAGTAACAGGTATTCCACTAAACAGCTCACATTCTCCAGGATTCATTTGAAACGTTTGACGCTTTATAAATACACAGTCTTATTAAAAAAAAAACACAATCTTCGATTTTTCTGTCGATTGAAATAGAAATATGATCAAGGAGCAAACAAATGTAAACAAAGAAAACCGTCAGATTTATGCACGACGCTGAGTAAATACTCAGAAAAAGGTGGGCTCTGCTTAGATTGATGGTTTCTCTGCCATGAAACGATTTTTTGTTTGGTTCGATTTGTTTTTTTATCATTCGTGCTAATATTGTGAATAACTGAAAACTTACCGTCCATGCAGATGTATTTCACCCGCACCGTGCCCTCCTTCCACACCACGGCAAACGGGTGGTCCTGAGAGAACACAAAACTGCAGTGGTTCTTGCCGGAGCACCTGGAAAAAACAAAGAGATGAAATTAGAAGATACGATAAAAGTCCATTGTCTGATCTGAAAATTATTTCTAGCAAGTTTACTCCCACATTCGACGCGGGATGGACTAAACCTAAAATTATTCTAACCATGTCTTTGATGATAAAATGTAATTAGTTGGGAGGAGACCAAACATTCGATCCAATTTTCGAAGGCCTTGCGCCACGACGCCACGCACGGAACTCGATAAAATATTGCTTTCTCTGATTACATCTCTCCATGGCATCGGTCAGCTTTGTAGAGAAAACAGCCGCACAACAACCATGTGCCACAGAATGTATGCCTACGGCCGCCTATCAGCAGGATCTCAATTTAATCTGCATTCGATTTTGAACAATTTCGGTCGCCGTCGCTTCTGCTTTGATCATTCTATATCGGGGTCACATATTTAGAACGGGATGCAACTGCTTTGCTGCACATCTGCAGCGATAACAACGACGAGTTATGTGCAATGAATGCATTGCATGTTCCCGCAGGGTACGAAGTGGCGTTCATCTTCCTCGTGGGTCGGTAATGTTGACGGTCTGTGTCACATTGATGCAACTAACCGCGAGAGACCCATTTTCTAGCTAACACTTAATTAGCGACCATTTCACTTCGTAAATTATACAATTACCAGCGAGGGTGAATAAGGGGCGATTGGAAGACGAAGGGGGAGGGCGGGATTTTATAAACCAATTATGTTTTTATTTTCATCGACCTTCGAATCGAGTCGTGTCTCGGGACCGGAGAGGGTGCCGATCGGCTTGCTAGCTGTGTATGGCAGTATGTGGAAACACGCCTCGTTCCCAGTCACGTTCTAGTTGCTTTCTGCTGGAGAAGACGATTTCGAGAAACAGTCAAACGTCTTGCACATAAAAAGGTGAATCAGTAACATATGATGAAGGTGGATTCCGGTTTTAGTAATTTGTCTTACAACTCACTAAGGTAAACTCAAGAGAACAATTTATTTTGTCTATTCAAGACACACACTGGCACACAACTAGATTCCCTTTCCCAATAAAAAGGGATTAGTTTGGGCAATTGTTGACCGTAAAAACAGATAAATTGTAATAAAGACAAGAGGAAACAAAACAACCGTCATAGTGCAAACACACACCAATTCAACAACAAACTACAATTTCATTGAAAGTAGTGCGGCTCGTTGATTTATATACATAACAGGACGAGCACTCATGAAATCCTGAAAATCAATGACACATGCACCAGAACTCATCATTGAACAGGAAAGTTAAATAAAAACAGATTACATTCTACTTCATTAATATGCAATGAACATTGATCCAAGTGTTGATCTTCCTATGGAGACTTAACAGAGTGCACAAATAAAAAAAAGCCCCTCCTATGCATATACTCAGCTGGAAGTGATGCGTTCAATTCTGAGATTGACTTAGTCTCGACATTCCAGTTCAAAACTAGTTTGCTTTCCTTGCCTTGTTTGTAAAGTTGGGCAGGCAACAGGAAGTGGATGTGTTGAAATCAAAAACAAACAAAACTTTACGAGTAACAAAAGTTTAATACTTGGTGCTTTGAATTACTGCCACACCTCGGTTCTACTTAGACCAACTTTTAGCTCGATTTAACGTAGCTTTTTTAAATCGGTTTAAATTTAAAAAAATCTACATGGGTCCGCCCTTCAGAGTTGTACAAAGTGTTGATGTAGAACTACTACGAAACTGTTTCCTCAATCTTATTAGTTACCATTATAATTAGGATTTCTTTAAGAGATAGCATGACAGGATTGTTATAAAATTCATGACAGATCATTCTCCTATTCAAGTTAATTAAAATGTTCAATAATAATTCTTACTTTGGATGTAATTGTGATAGACACAATATGTAATTAAAACTGTTACAAACAAAACTATATGTGATCGTTGAGTTTAATCTTTCAAAGACAGAAAATAGAAAAAGTGTTCCTTCTTTGAAAAAAAATCGGACTCATAATGAAAGTCCTTCCTGTGGCAAGAAAACCAGAGTTTTTGTGACAGATAAAACAATGAACTAGAAAATGTACATAAAGGAGTGCCTCAATAATCGGATTTTACCCTTCGTTAGGTCTCACGATGGTCCAGTTACGTCTTGGACAAATCTAGGCAGCTGACATTACAGCAAGAAATGCTACAATGGTACAACAATACTGGGGTTCAGTTCATTCCAAAAGAGCTGAATCTACTAAATTGTCATCAGTTCCGTCAAATAGATAAGTATTGGGCGAAAATTAAGCGGAAATATAAGATGAAAAGAGCAGTGACCAATGATATTGGCTGGATGAAGAATTGGTGGAATCAGCAGCCAAAACCATGACTGAAGAAGGTGTGCGGCATCAACAGGAAAGAAGTGCCAGAATTTCTTCTAAATAACGGAGAAAAAATTGTTCCAATTATGAAATAAAATAACATTAGCTTTGTTTCATTCCTAGCAGTTTTTTCAATTAAAAGAAAAAAATATGAAATACACGCATTTGAAAGTGCCGCTTTTCTAAATGATCTAGCTTTTACTGTCTTAATTGTGTCCGGATTCAAATTTTCTATCTTTAGATGAATATTATCCCTAGTAGCACACTTGTTGCAAATCAGTTGAAATAGCATCAATATGACTCAATTAAATCAAAATCAAGTTGCTGCAAGCAATTATGACGGTTTTGTGTTGCTTGAGAGAGTCCAAATTTAATATTAACACATTTATATCACATTTTTTTCTTGCACAAGTATATTCCTTAACATCTCCGCTCTGAAACATTTAAATTTCACCTTCAAGTCCAAACTTACGGATTTTTCATTTAACCCTAGCCATTCATGTTTGGACACACTTTTCTTCCCTGTCCATTTCTTTTTACACTTTAGAACCGATTTTGATTTCCGGCATTTTCCGGCAATCAGCTTTTACAATTGCTCAACATAGTTCGATTGGTCGAAGTTACGGAGAATTTATGTCCAGCGGCACCACAACGATCTTATTATTATCGCACCATTTCTTAGTCACTGTTGAAAAGTAACAAGATGCCAAATTCGGCCAAAACATTGATTGTTTGTTGTCTCAGAAGAGGTAACAGACGTTTTTTATGACACTCTTGGGTGAAAGTTTTACGATTTATGTTCTCAGTTGCTTCAAATGTTATGAACAAGTTTGTGCAATCTAAAAGAATCCAAATAAAACCGACTAAGCCCTCGCTTAGCTCAGTCGGTAAAGGCGTAGCTACAAAGCAATATCATGCTGGATGCGGCTGGGTTCGATTCCCGATCGGGTCTAGGATTTGTTCGTTAAGGAAAATTTCTCGACTCCCTGGGCATAGCGTATGATTGTACTGCCACACAATCATACTAATGCAAAAATGATACCTGGCATCGAAAGCCCTCAATTAATAACCGCGGAAGTGCATTTAGAACACTAAGTTGAGAGTTAGCAACAAGCAAATTGTGAAAGCAATAAGTTTGAAATGCTAAAAAGAAGAAAAAGAATAAGTGTCCAAAAAAGGGAACACGCATTAAAACATGTTGAGATAGACGTGCTGAAAGTGTACACAAGAAAACCTAATATGTCGGACAAATATGTAGCAGCCCAAATGGTTGACTGATTTTTCTGCATGTACAGATGGCTTTCCATACTTTGTCGCGTATTTTTCCATTTTCTGTTCCTAAAGCTTGACTTCTAGATTTTCTTTAAAAAAGGGGTCTTAAAATTTTCTGTAACCTTCAATACCGTTTTTACACAGGCTACTTTGGCAACGTAGTCGTGATCCAAATGAGGAGTTAGTATGACGAAATCATGCAAAGTAGCCAATCAAGAATCAATTAGAATGAACAAATTAAAAAACATATTTTAATCGACACATTTTCCTTGAATGCCTTCAGTATAATATCTAGAGAAATTGTGAAACTAAATATACTTGTTTTATACTGCTCATACTTCCAATTCTTATGAGTAACTTAAAGAGGTTGGCTACTCTCGCAGCAAATTTATTGTAATTCAGTTGATTTAACCTGAATGTGACTCACTTAGGTCACAATGAAGACGACAACGACAACCAATTATAAGTATTTCATGCTGCTTGAGTGTACACTATCAAAATGTCATGTAAATTTCTGTCTCCTGAAACCGTCACATGCAAGCGTCTTTCAGCGCTGAAAGAGATGAGAAAATAAATTTAAACAAACACATTTTTTCTCTTATCACGTATGTGGCGGTTTAAGGACACAATTTTACATGAAATCTTTCTTTACGTTCCCCGACTTTTTACAAACACTAACTACTTCTCGTGTAAAATTCATAATTGCTAAATGTGTGGCTCTTAAAATTTTCTCTCCATATATACCATGATTGCAAATGCTGCGTCTAGTAGTGTTTATCATTTTGAATCATTTTTGTTCATGCGACCAGGCCAACATTTTACAATAGCGAAGTAAAGGGGTGCGACCGAAGATGGTGTACCTTTATATCCATTCTCCTTAAATGTATTATTTCAACACGCTTTGGGGTTATCGTTGCATTGCAAAACAATTTATCTCAAGAGAATGGATCAGCTTGACAAGCATTAAAGGCTCAAATTGTTTACCTCAGCATACTTGAACTATTATTTCCATTGAAGACTGGCATGCGCTTATAACCAGTATAGAATCTGTTGTTTACAGAAAAAAAAATCATGTATCGTTTTATTATTTTTGATAGTAGAAATGATTTACTCAGTTTTTTAGCTTTTCTAGAACTATTAACAAATTAATTAATAACGAGTTTGTTTGTTTATTAATATTCAATGTTTTGTTCAGTAACGAATCTACGCCTACGTACAAATTTATATAATCGGGATATGGAAGGGATCATCCGGACACCCGATTGTGGCAAAATTAGAAAAAAGGGGGGGGGGGATGCCAACACACTGCTAACAGTTGGTAGATAAATGGTGGGATAAATGGTTTTATTCAGGATATTATCATCAGGACTCAACCAGTGACTCCATGTTCCAGAATTCAATAATTGGACTTCAATATGGATTTCAACATTCTAGATGCATTATAAAACAACCAAGGCACAACCACATGGTATATGGTTGTTTTTTACAAGTTTGAGGTGAAATTTGATAAAATGGACCTTGGCATCCGATTAAAGTAAAATTTGTTCCATCCAATTCTACAACTTTTTCTACAAATTTTTCAGTTGAATTTTTGGGTAATATTTCTAGTTTGCATTCAAAATTAGTAGAGAATCGGGCATAATGGGAAACTTACTGTGGCCAATCCTTAATGGAACTAACAGCATTCGAATCCCACATGTTTTCCATAAAATAAGCTATTGTTTAGGATTTTTATTCCTTTGTTGCCCACTGTGGATTGGTTGAAGGAGCAGAGTAGCCATCAGAGATTGTCGAAAAACACAGAGCAGTGCAAAATAGGCAAGTGCTTCACCCAATTTCAAGTGTGCGTCTCCTGTTTCAGAAGAGCGCACAAAACGAATGTGCGAGAGATTTCGTAGCAGCACGAGAGACAGATAGCCGCACATGCACTTCTCTTTCAGAGACAAAGAGTAATACAAAGTGTTCTACTCAGTGCTTTACTCTGTGCTTTGGCTCATGCTTTGATAAATGGTAGCAAAATGAAAATGTTTGATACAAGTAACAAAAAGGCATTGTACGGGTTCATAGAGGGATAATTTTATTAAAATCCTTATTCACAAACTAGTCAGGCCTGCCGCCGTGTCAGTTTTTTGCACTAGTGTTTGCACAGAGACGACAAGGAAGTGTGCAATCGTTAACGCCCAAAGAGACGAGAGCAAATTCGTAATGATATGTGCGGTTTTGAGCGCACGGCACAACAAGGGTGCACGAGAGTACAGACTGCACTTTCACGTCTCTTTGAAATTTAATGTGCTGTCTCGTAGCAGCGCGTGCTGCACTCAAAGAAATTTGAGTCGCACCTTATCCCTGGTAGCCATAAAGCAACATCGATTTTTTAATAATAAATAATAATATTCTCGAGTCGAGTTATTAGTACGATACTTTGTAGACGAAATACGCGAATCTGTCAAGATAAGCAAATTTTTCTTCTAATGTCTAGTTAATAATATTCTTTTATAACATATATTGACTATATACTGGTATGCGAGGAAGTATCAGTGTATAATTCAAGCGGAAATTCAACGATGGAGTGGTACTACAGCTGACGTCTAGAAGGGAATGAACAGTATCAACTTCTAATCCCTTCTTAACAAACCATCCTGTGGACACCTTAATAAGTATTGCGAGTTGGATTATTTGATTTGTTGGATCATATCGTTGGAAGGAGATTCTTATCGAATTGATCTTGCTATTAAGTAGAGCTGTATATAAGACAAGGTCTTAGAAGGGTTGGTGGCTACCTTACATACATCAATACATACATACAATTTAGATAACCAATCTTGAACAGCTGAAAATATGTTATATTGTTCTCACCTCTAAATTATCTACCAACGATAAGATGAGCACATTATAAAAAGGTCACAACTTTGAAAACTTGCTAATTTTTCGAAAGTAAACGTTAACTGTCTCGGTCACAAAAAGCTTAATAACTTAATATAATCAGTAGCATAAATTAACTTACACTGTATAGCCTTCGTCCGCCATAAACACGAGTTTGAATTTGCATTGCGCGGAAGTTGTGGCTTGTTTTCGGCAAAATGGGTAAAGGAAAGTATTTAAGCCAGTCGGAGCAAATACTGGTTCGAGAACTCAAAAGTCACGGTGACAGCAATCGCGAAATTGCACGTGTGATCCACAGATCGGAAGTAGCAATCAGGAACCTGCTGAAAAAAGGTCAGCAGTATGGCGTAAAAAAGAAAACAACGGGAAATTCGAAGATTACCAATCGTGTCCGGAACCACACTGGAAATCCGGGTGACTCTGGAAACTTCTCTGCTGCGCAAATCAAGCAAGAAATGGGGCATTCCATTTCTAAGAGGCGTGTTCGGCAGATTCTACATGGATGTGACCACTTAAGGTTGAAGGATTCATCATCAGTTTACAGTCATCATCAAAAATTCGAAAGCAGTTTATTCGTTCGAAATCAAACATAGTTCGTGGAAATGTATTCACTGTATTCTGCTCGTAGTGAATACATTTTCATTTCCAGAATCTTAATATCAAACAAAAAAACTCCTTGAGATTGTTTGATGATCGAAAAAATGCTGATGAATCCTTCAACCTTAAAGTACACAAAAATGCCAAAAAAAAAACAATGTTTAACCGGCTCACATTAATGTTAGATTGAATTTCGCTAAAAAAATACATGTCGTGGACTACGGAATGGGACAATGTTTTTTTTTCTGACGAAAAGAAATTCAATTTGGATGGCCCAGTTTGCACCGCATATTATTGGCACGATTAGAGGAAATCTCCGCAGGTTAAGTTGAGCAGGAACTTTTGAGGTGGCACTCTAATGTCTTGAGCCGCTTTTTCGATCCATGGAAAGACCCCTATTGCCACCATTTCGACCAGGATGAATTCGGAAAAGTACTTGGAGCTTCTGGAAGATGTTTTGATCCCGTTTACTCAAGACGTTATGCCGGAAAATTTCGTATTTCAATAGGATAATGCAGCAATTCATGTCAGCAAGCAATCTTTGAAACGGTTTTCTGAACGAGACATCAGTCTCCTGGATTGGCCAGCTCGTAGTCCGGATTTAAATCCTATCGAGAACTTGTGGGGCATCCTGGCACGAAAGGTTTACAAAGGCGGAAGGCAGTTTAAAACAGTTCGTGAACTTGAGTCAGCCGTAAGAGAAGCCTGGAGCTTGATACCTGATAAAACTCTGCAGAAGCTGGTGAAATCAAAGCCGAACAGAATTTGCGAAACTATTCGGAAAAACGGAAAGAAAACGAAGTATTAACTATTGTTTATTGTTGATTTTTGAACTGTGAATTCGATTTGATTAAGAAAACTACAAGTGCGTTTAAACGAATTTCCCCCCCAAAATCACATTTTTTGGAATTTTTTCAAAAGTCATTATGAACTTCCAATCAAATTGTGTTCTCAAATAGGAAACTTCTGATAGGCTATGACAAAATATATTTGATTTTTCATCTCGATCTTTTGTGTTGAAAATAAACGCAAAAAGGACATTTCGTTTAAACGAATTTCCACCACTGTATAAGCATTTTATTAAGAACCGATAAGTTGGAAATTTAGCTCATAATTAAGCACTATAACTTAAAAGGCACAGTTACTACCGCTTCAAGATCAGGACGCCCATGAATACAACAATGAAAGATGATCTTCTTATCAACTCGCTTATCCAAAAATGATCCTTTTGCAACGTCATTCGTAATAAAAAAAAACATTTTGAAAGTATATATCAGCGCACGAACTGTTCGGAGACAATTGTTGAAAGCATCAATATTGAGCTTTAGACCGGCGAAAAAATCGAGCATAATTAACAAACATAGAAAGGCTCGGTTGCAGTTTGCAAGCCACATTTGGACTGGGATGTAGCCAAATGGAGAACCGTGATTTTCAGAGATAAATCTAAGTTCAATTTGGTCGACTCCGACGGTATGAAAAAAGTACGAAGACCTATAGGCACGTGACTGGATCCTAAGTACCTACTATACAGAAAAACGTTGAAGCAGGGAGGAAGTAGTGTAATGGTTTGGGGTTGCTTCTCGGCACAAGGTATGGGACCACTTCATTGTATAAGTGGAACAATGAATGGAATGATATACCGTGACATTATGCAAAATGTGATGTTACCGTATGCAGAAGAAAAGATGACCTTAATGTGGTGGTTTCAACAGGACAATGATACGAAACACACGTCCAAAATTGCAACACAGTGGTTCCAGCGGCATTATTAGGATTTATTTCTTATCTTGACAGATACGCGTATTTTGTCTACAATAGGCAGACTTCTTCAGTGTTTTGTACTTAAACTCGACGCAGTCGTAGTAGTTGGAATTAAATGAAAATTACTAATCTTTCTTCTCGTTTTCAAGTTACATTCATAGTGTTCTTGGCAATGGTCATAGTTGCAAGGAGTATTCCGACATTGTGGTAAATGTTGAATCAACTATTTTTAATGGTCATTTTGACCATGAGCATAGTCGGTTCAAAATCACTATAGTAATGGTAAAATCGACTATCACACTTGACCCTGCGTAAAATGTTTCTGGCTATTCCACAGCTATTAGATAACAGCTGTGTTGCCGCAAGTCTACCGATCTATCATGCGGCTCGCGAAACTGGCAACGCTGTCACCGGTGATTGGATAGGCTAAGCGACGACCGTGCTGTCAGAACAGAAACCTGCATCGAGCGAAAAGCACATATATTTGCACAGTGAATTTGTTTGGGAAATCTAAAACCTTAAATTGAATAGAAGCACTAAATTTAAAGTCTTTAATTAATTCTAAATCATATAATCCTGAATTATTCCATTTTTATAGCTTTGAAGCTTTGAAATAAATTGTTATCGAAGATTAGTGCTAAGGGATTAGTTCCAGCAAGAAGCTGCTTCAAATAGGCACTTCAAGAATTGCTGCAAACACATTTCTTTTATAATAATTCTACCACCCCCATAAAGACAATTTATTACGATACCATAAATTCAACATTTCATTTCGATCATTTCAGTTTTCTTAACCCAAACTGTATCAGTTTAATATCAACGAGAACAAGTTTTACCCAACTGAATCGCTTTTATCGACCAAAAGGTGAATGTTTTTATCCCGCATTTCGTGTTTATATTACAATCCTCAATATTCTTTGATTATTATTTGTTTGCCCACCATCGCTTCCATATCCGCACGCAAGATCATCGATTTTCCTTCCTTTACGGCACTTTCGCTTTCATCCAGCTGTGATCCAACTGGCTGGCCTCCCTCTCTGTAGCAGCTCGCCAGCAAATGAATCCGTGTCTTCAACCTTCCAAGGTAACAATGATCATTAAATTTCGTTGCCGGAGAAAGAACATGCGCACTATTACGCAACGCAGTATTGTCCTTGCGTCAGGTTTTTTTTTTTTCTTTTTTGGGAAAATAGTCACGTACCTTTCCATGTTTAGTAGGAGAATCACTGTTGAGGTGACGTTGAAGCAAACTTTACCTGAATTGTGAGGTAGAAATGTGTCACTGTAAGTCAACCGTATATGATTCATGAGGGGAATTATTGTTTGAGCTTTTTCTGGAGATAAATGTACTTGAGTGAAGGCTTGTATTATAAATCCAAAAAAATCACAACAGTTGGGAACGGTAGCAATCTTTCGATAAAATCAAATTAGATGATTTTTCTGGTAAAAGCCAACCGAAAACTATGAACTTTCTCACCCTCAGCTGACTTCTTCAATGGCATACAGACATGCAGACAGGAAATCAAAACACTCCGGAACCAATGTCGCATCAATACGGACGGACAGTTCGATTCCTTTTCATATCTCTTCCAAACGAGAAAAGGGACGAACAATTAATCCGGAATTAAGGCTCCATGGCTGAACGTGTGCATACAGAATTGCTTCTGTCATCGTTTCCCCAGCTTCAGCGTAGGATGACAGTTTGCTTTTTCCTTTTCGAACATATTTCTGCAAACTATTCCAACTTATTTTTTCCTAGGATCAGGGGACAAACTCAATCGTTCGGTACCCTAACCGTCGAACGCCAGACAGTGCTTTATGTGCGCTCGTCTGCTCCGGTGAAATGGCAACGAATCTGAGTCGATATTAATTGAGAAAATTCCGAGCTACAATCGGCAGCCGCCGTCGTGCAACCGAGCGGAAGGAAAAGCTTTGCTGTACAGGACTTTCTCTTCTTGTATGCTTATCGAGATCTGATAAGCAAAGACGCGGATGACGTGGTCAACAGTAGTGGTGACCATAGTCTCTGTTGCTGACACGAAGAGAACGAGAAGGAGGAGGCGGTGAGCGGAATTACAAGCCGTCTACAAGCTGGCATGAGCCGGAAAAAACGACACGTGGACGGTACGATCTGGGAAAAGTCATTTCCGGATTCAAACGGAGGAGGATGATGGTGGCGGTAAGCGGTAAACAAGGGAGGAGTTTACAAATGCACGGATTTTGTTTGTTAGGATGATGGTGAAGAGCATCCACAAATGGCACCATTGTGGCAGATTTGTGTCAGTACCTCGACACTTAGTACTTAGTGCACGTTGACTGTTTTCAACCAACTTCCATGAACATGTAAATATAAACCTTCTTACATTGTTTTTTTTTTAAGTGCACGCAAAGCTCAGTTTACCCATAATCACAAAAACGTGCACATACTCATTTATGGGTAAAGTTGACTTTACCCATATCTGAGTAAATAAGTATGTGAAAAAATACTCAAATATGGGTAAGTAGTAACGTAGCCATCAATGGATATGTGCACTTTTCGCTATTATGGGTATTCTTCACCCATATTTGGGTTAACTGATCTTAGCGTGGAGGACTATGTCTTTGTTCTCTATACTAGGGTACATTTAAAAAAAATGCCCTACAACCGTCACGAAAAGAGGTCAGGTTTTGAGCGTTAATATCACAGTCGTTTTTACAAAGTTTTTCCAAATATGTGCACCAATCGATCGGAAATTTATATACGCATCAATTTCAAAAGAGAACATCGTTGATTTCAGGCCAGATACTATTGAAAAATTCGTAGGTAAAGCCTTGTCTCAAAAAATATATTAACCCCTTCAGGCCTAAAGGGTCATATATGGGTCACACACTTAATAAAAGATTATACAGCCTTGGACAAATTTGTTCTACATAAATTTTTATATCTGGAAAATATATAAAACAACAGAGTTTGTCATAACTTACAACCTAGAACTTCTTAAATATGAAGAAGTTCAAGGGAGAAAAAAAATGTCATTAATAGTGTGAAGCATAGTTTTAGAATATGGTACAAATGCATACTTATTTTTCAGTTCTCGTTGATAAACTTTAAATATTCCATATTTTTCTGGATGTTCTTGGTAATTCAAAACGTACTCAAGTTCATAACGTCAGATACAGTTGTAACAATAGCATCTTGAGATGCATAAAGTAACTCTTGGTAATCCAAATTGCCCTTGAGTTCAGAAATTAAGATCTGTAGAAGTAATTATAGCTCTTTGGGCCATACAAAGTTATGATACCTATGCAAACATATTTAGTGAATATTTTCGAACGTAAAAAAACATGAAAAACTCGGGTGATCTTTTTTTTTAGACGGGATGGAAAACCTGCATCCATACTCCTGATGAACTCAGGGTGTGGGGATGAGGATGCCAACTCCTCGACCCATTAAAAACTCACCCGAACCTTAAGCCATGGACCCTCCCCGTAACCACATTTCGGTTTTACTTCGCAAAGGGGACTTTTGTGCTTGTTAAGCACCCACTATGTCTAACTACTTAGGGCTTTAGTTGTTAGGTGGTCCATGCGACCTGCCGTTGGTCGTTTCGCCATTTTTGTTGGAGATCGAAAACAATTTGGGAGGCTGCTATGCATACCGCGTCCCAGACGTCCCGGTCCTGGCACATCCTCTGGACCAAATTATCCGGAGTCGTGTCGTGACCGCTTACGGCAATTATGCCGGATCTCGCACTGTCGACGCGAGGACATGCAAGGAACACATGTTCCGCGGTTTCCTGAACTCCCACACACTCGGTGGATGCGGAGGACTGTGCATACCCATATTTATGCAGATAATGTGTAAAACAGCCGTGGCCTGACAAAATCTGCGTTAAGTGGAAGTTCACTTCACCGTGTCGCCTACCAACACACCCGGTTAATTCCGGGATTAGTCAGTGAGTCCACCTCTCTAGCTAACTAGTGAAGCTCTTGGTACTCAAGGCGGTGATCTATGCCGGCCCGCCGTACCTAAGTGGACAGCGCGCCACCTACCACTTACGCTTACTCCCTTGCACCACCGAGCTATTAGACATCATGCGGGATAATGCCGATATAGCCATAGAGGCTTTCTTGCAAGTGTAATCGACGTGACTGACAAAGGACAGCTTATCGTCTATAATGGCCCCAAGATACCTCAAGAACCCCTTCGATTCTATTGTGCAGTTAACTGCACTGATCGTCGCATGTTGCTCCGATTTCCGATTATTCACCACCGTGACCTCAGTCTTATGGTGAGCTAGCTCCAGTTTCCTGGAAATTATCCAGCTCTCCACAATGCCAATGGAGTGCGAGGCCGGAAGCCAAACTAGTTGTTAGATAGACCGCCTATACCCTCCGTGTATTTTGTCAGTCTGTTGAGGATTACCCTCTCAAGCACCTTAACCGCTGTATCCAACAGACATATAGGTCTATATGCCGATGGATCCCCTGGTGGCTTCTCTGTCTTTGGTACCGATACTATGGTCTGAATTTTCCAGGCGTCCGGAAAGACGCCCTCGTACAGACACCTTTGCATCACCACCCAGAACATTTCGGAAACCAGCAAGATAGCCGTCTTGATGGCCAAGTTTGGAATACCAGCTGGTCCCGGCGCTTTGTTCACCTTTAGCGACTTTGCTATCTCAACGAGTTCTTCGTTCGTCTTCGTAGCCTCGTCGCCGGCCCCCGTTGTGCAGTTGTCAATGCCCACGTGTTCGGCTAAGACGCCCACCCTTTCGTCGCTATGACAGTGTTAAGGTCTGGGATACTGGAACGCTTGACATGGAACAAATCTACGGTGACGGGGTCACCTGCAGCAGCTCTAGTAATTGTTCGGTTGAAGCTGCCTTTCCTCTGGTTTTGGCAATTACTACCCGATAGGTGTCACTCCACGGATTCGTATTGGCCTTCTGACACAGGCCCTCAAAGCAGGCTCGTTTGGTGGCCTTTATCTCCCTCTGTAGCGCGGCCTCCGTGGCGACTAGCGCCCCGCTCGATTCTATCGGCGTCTGACCGCGCTCTTTGCATTCTCCGTCTTGCGTGGAGGCATGTTCTTCGGAGGTCGGCGATCGACTCCGTCCACCAATACACCAGCGTTCTTCCATTCCTCGGTTTGACTTCCCTCAGCAAGGTCGCATCGCACGCTCGCGTAAGTGTCATAATGAGTCGTTCACCTCACGGTTCCTGGGTTTCGCGTAAAATTCTTTCCCTCTCAAGCGCCTCTATATATGTCTCTACGTCAAAGTAGGACGTCCTCTATCTGCGGGCGAATGGAGTGGAAGCTCCTCCTTCCGCACACTGCCTTGTTTTGTGGACGATACAATAACGAATCGCCAAGTGGTCGCTATGGGTGTAGCCATCATCCACCCTCCAATTATTAAGCAGCCCAGGACTGTTGAAGGTTACACTTTGTTTCTATTGTAGGTACTCTTGGTACCCACGTCGACATTGAGTCTAACCAAGGCCTCCAGAAGAATCTGGCCCCTGGGGTTGGTAAGGCGGCTCTCCCACTCGAGCGCCCAAGCGCTGAAGTCCTCCGCTATTACCAACGGGTTAAGGCCAGTTTACTCAGTTTTCATACGATCGAGCATGTTAAAAAGGTGTTCAATCGACCGTCTTGGCGAAGAACACTCCATTCGCTTTTATAACCGCGAAGCCTTCGTTTGAAGTAGACACAACCCCCTGAACTGAGTACTTGCCCGTTGTCCATAATGTCGCCATATTGAACTGCCCTAGGGTTCAGAACGTAAGATATACAGTTGTAACAGTAGGTTTATGGAGTATGCAATGGGGCAATATGTGTTTAACAATATTCATTGAATTGTGTGGAGGGTCAACAGACATTATGCGTCAAGCTTGGGATATTCAAGGTCATCCAAACTATCCTTAAGTTCAAAACATAAGATCTACAGTTGTAAGAGTAGTTTTTTGGGTTACATAAAGTAACTATGTGTATGCATACATACTAGATGAATCTTTTGGAAAGTCAACAATCATTATTTTATAACTATGTGATCCTATTGGTAATCCAAACTGTCCTTGAGTTCAGAAATTAAACTCTGCTGTAGTTACCATAGCTTTTTGGGCCATAAACAGTTGCGCTACTTATGAAACCATATTCAGTGAATATTTTCGAACGTAACAAAAAACATTATGAGATAAACTGGGATGATATAGGTTATCCAAACTGTCCTTGAGTTCAGATCGTAAGACATACAGTTGTAACAGTAGGTTTATGGAGTATGCAAAGGGACAATATGTATTTAACAATATTCATTGAATAGTGTGGAAGGTCAGCAGACATAATGCGTCAATCTTGAGATATTCCAGATCACCCAAACTGTACTTAAGTTCAAAACATAGAATCTATAGTTGTAACAGTAGCTTTTAGGGCTACATAAAGTAACTTGATGTATTCAATCATTTTAAATAAATCTTTTGGAAAGTCAACAATCGTTATTTTATAACTACACTAAAAAAAAATCGACACGTTAATTCTACGTGAAATTTCACGTAACTTTCACCTGAACACGTAACCAAATCTTCTTCAGTAAAATCAGGTGAACATTACGTGCCAGTGAATTGTACGTAAAAAATCACGTAACATTTATGTGATTTTCAAGTAGAATGTAGATTTACGCGGAAATCACGTAGCTCTTACATAAATTCCACGTGCTTATTACTGGTTACGGCAGTGAATGAAAATTACGTGCGTTTCACGTGGAAACAACGTGATGATTTTTTTGAGTGTATGTGATCCGTTTGGTAAGGCCTGTACTAGAAAAAAATGCACCAGACAAAAGTGTTCGCCAAAAATTTATTTTAGATCAGATTTTCTTGAAACTTTCAAGGAATGAACCAATACATACGGATTATGTTTCGGCATAATTATTGTATTCAATTTCTTTTCCATCGCTCAAAGCCCGCACCTTTCCCTTAAGACCCCTCATTACATTTTGTGCAATGGTGGAGCCGACCTTTTTGGTCACCTTCATCCAATCTTTCCTCAACTCCAGCTCGTTCTTAAACACCTTGGACAATTTTCGAACTTCGGCCTTCATTATGGCCCAAAATCTTTCCACCTGACGATCTCTGGTAAATTGGGGTGGTGTGCGGTTTTTGGTACAAAAAAACAACGTTATTGTCTCTGTACCAATCCAACGTCGATCGCGCGTAATTGCATGATGCCAGGACCAGCCGAAATAATGTCTCGCCTCCGTGGGACCGTAGGAAGGACAACAGACGCTTCTGGAGGCACTCGGTGCGGTAAATTTTGCTATTGGTGGTACCCGTTGTGATGTACGGTTTACTCAGTCTACCGCATTGGCATATGGCCTGTCAGAGCAAGTATTTTTTGGCGAATTTGTCCACTTTTTCTTCCTTATGCCTTCCGAAACATCAAACCGTGGCAACGTAGAACTCTAGCCCCGGTATCTGCTTTGCGTCTGCCTTGATGTAGGTTTCGTCATCCATAACCACACACATCGGTTTCGTTAACCACTTTCGATACAGCTTCCTTGCGCGGGATTTGGCCGCCGTGTTTTGTTGATCACGCCGGTTCGGTGCCTTGCGGACCTTGAATACACGAAGCCCAGCTCGTTTCATGGTTTTTTGAACGAACTAGGCGGAACACTTTGCCTTCAGAGCCGCGTCGCGAATCGAAAGGTTCGGATTACACTTTTAATAATCCAACACCTTCCGGGCCTTCACAGGGTCCGCTGTCTTCGATTTTCCTCCACTTCCAGCCCGCCGCTCGGTCGTCTGGGACTCCTTAAACGATTTTACCACTCGAGACACAGTTGTATGGGTGATTCCCAGTTGTCTTCCGGCCCATCTCATGGTCGCAGTCAGATTTTCAGATGAAATTTTGCACATGTAAACAATTTACTAGTCTAACTAGTTATACCCAGTTTCTCATCAATTTTTACTCACGGACAAAAAAGTTACACACGGATAAAAATGGTGCATTTTTTTCGAGTACAAGCCTTAATTCAAACTGTTCTGGGGCTTAGAACTTAAAATCTACGGTATTAACAGTAGCTTTTTACGCAAAATAACGTCACGTATAAACAAGAATGAAATAAACAAGAAGATAATCTTGACATGGTCCATGTCATCCAAACTGTCCTGGCGTTCAGAACTTAAGATTTACAGTTGTAACAGAAATTTTAAGTCAACACAAAGTTAAATGTATTCAATTAATATTCTCAAAGACCAACAAACATTCAAAGGCAATTTGACATCTGCTAGATCATACAAACTATCATTGAGATCACCTACAGTTGTAACGAAAGCTGTCTGGGCTATGCAAAGCTACAACTTGTATTGAAAGATCTCCACTAAATATCTGGAAGAACATTATCTAATCTTCGGATGTTCTAGGATATCCAAACAATCCTGAAGTTCAAAACTAAAACTCTACAGCTGTAACTGTAGCTTTCTGGACTAAACATAGTGACAATATGTGTTTGACCAAATTAGGTGAGTCTTTTGGAAGGTTAGCAGATATAATGAGATATTTTGGGATGTTCCAGGTCAACAAATCCACCGTTATAGCTTTATAACCTATAAAAGGTGACGATATGTATTCAAAAACATTCAGTGAATCTTCTGTAAGGGAAGGTCCATTAATTATGTCACGCAGTAAGGGGGGAGAGGGGGTTTGGGAAAACGTGACGATCCATACAAAAAATTTAAAGGTCCATACAAAAAACGTGACAAGGGGGGGAGGGGGGTTTATAAAAAGTCAATTTTTGCGTGACGTAATTAATGAATGTTCCCTAAGGCCACTAGTTATTATAAGAGTATCTTGGGATGCTCAAGTTCATAAAAACTGACCTTCAAATTTCAATGCGATACTGCGTTTAGTTTTGTTTTGACAGGCTCTAGGAGTGAAAAGTAATTTATTGCTAGAACGAAGAAATGAATAAAAAATATTGATAGTTCCGTGAGAGTACGGCAAGCTGTGAAATTGAAAGGTGCAAGTTGAAAACGAGCGGAAGGGCATTTGAACGAACGGTAGTATGCGGTCAAGCACACATTCTTTTACCAAGTTAACATAAATGCAGGGTAGGCAAATGGGAGATACCCTCTTGACTGGCAAATGTACCACAGGTCGTGATCATATACTGAATTATCTCCTGCAGCTGGGTTCATTTTTGTCATGCACCGACCCTTTCACGCAAATTATGCCTCCTTATCTTTAGCTTTATCTTAAAAATCAATTAATTTAAATATTAAATATTAACGTTCAAAACCAAAGCATATTTTGTGACGCTCCAAATTTTCGTATTAGCAACGTGTACTTTGTCACGTAGTCAGACGTTGTCAGACGTAGTCCTTTATCAAAAATGAATTTTAAATGATCCTTAAACTATGCGACATCAATAGCATGGATCATACTTAAATATGAACGCGGTTGGCCAAAGCAACGATGAATCGAGTGATGTGTGTCGTCCGAATGTCCCTGATCACTCTCGAGTCCCTTCGCATCTTGGAGAGGGCTACGGCAAGGTCTGTCGTGTTTGTTGTTGGAGTGGCACGATCTTCGAGAAGTCTGTCCAACTATTTGGCTTCACCAACGACGTGTATATCATAGCACGTAACTTTGAGACGATGGCGGAAACGTACATCAGACTTAAGGATTGGGCTTGTGATTAATGCGTTGAAAACAAAATACACGAAGGGAAGACTCTCACGAGAAGACAATGTTAGCCTCCTACCACGAGTTCAGATCGACGGTGATAAAATCAAGGTGGTATACGAATTCGTGTATCTGGGTTCATTGGTGACCGCCGATAACGACACCAGCAGAGAAATACAAAGGCGCATTATGGCTGGCAATCGTGCCTACTTTGGATTCCAATGGACGCTAAGAACAAACAGAGTTCGCCGAACTACAAAGTTGACCATCTACAAGACATTAATTAGACCGGTAGTTCACTACGGCAACGAAACATGGACATTGCTAGTGGAGGACCAACGAGCCCTTGGTGTCTTCGAACGGAAGGTGCTGCGCACAATTTAAGGTGGCGTGCAGATGGAAGGTGGAAAGTGGAGGATGCGAATGAACCACGAATTGCATCAGTTGCTGGGAGAACCTCCCATCGTACCTATCGCTAAAATCGGTTGACTACGATGGGCTGGGCATATTGTTAGAATGTTGGACGACAGTCCTGTTAAAATGATTCTCGAAAACAAACCGACGGGTACAAGAAGAAGAGGCGCACAACGAGCAAGGTGGATCGATCAAGTAGAAGGAGACGTGCGGACTCTCCGCAAACAGCGAGACTGGAGAGGTACAGCCATGGACCGATTACAGTGGAGACAACTTCTGTGTACAGCAGAGGCCACACCGGACTTGGTTTGATTGGTAAGGTAAGGTACTCAAGGTTTATTTCGAATAATAAAAAGATGACGCGAGCATCTCTTATGTTACTGAAACATAGATAAACACACAAGAGAGCCACAACAAACCGCACTGGCCTCGCTTAAATCTTGCACTGTATAGATGAATAGTGAATATTATGTAGAAATTGAAGTTTACAGTGATAATTCACCAGCAAATTACACAATTCGGCACAAATGACGTTAAAAATCACATAACTTCAAACAAATCACGTCAAAAATAATCGCGTCATAAATTACTTACGCAAAGTCGCGATTCTTGAAAATTTCACTCCTGAAGTTCATTTAGTATTTGAAGTTTGTGCTCAGAAAACATCGAAGTGATAGGGACCCATGTGTCTTTAAAGCCGAAACCAGTGTATCTCATTAGGAAAAAAACGTAATGAGGTGAGCCGATATGAACCAATTTACCATTCTTAAATCCCCATTATACTGAATCCTAAGCCAACATAAAACATATAACGTTTTGTGCCTGATAAGTTCTTTATACTAATGGTGGTGTGCACCAGCTCGGTTTAACTTACGATGCCGTTCCTGTTTAGATGATCTACAAATGTGTTACCACCATTTCGTCAATTTGTGCCACGATTGTGATGTCAACATAAGAACAGTTGAAAGAGAAGCTCAAACAAGTACTCTTATTTCTTCCAGAACTGGAATCAAATTACGGAATATCCTTAAATAAGAGGCATCTCGTGATAAAAACTTCAATTTCTTCAAAGAGCCTGCGCTTAGTAAATTTATAAAACTATTATACATTATTAATAGCACCCCAATAGATTATTCTAATATCACAGAAGAGAATAGTTAACAAATTCAAAGACATCAACATATTGTGTTTGGTTTGTCGTGTACAAAAGTATTTCCATTTCAAAAGTGACTCATTTTGAAATCATTTTTTAACTTGACTCCCGGTTCAGCGCCCATCAATTTCAACACTCTCAGCCCTCTCAGGTCACTCTCCTGCGATGTTTTAAGTAATTTATGAGCCATGAAAATTTTACGCCGATCAACCCTTTATTCCGTCGAGCACACCCACGCAAATGGTCCCCCATTTTTCGGATGCCAAAGGATGCCAACAGATTGAGAGGTCGTCACCAACATTTGTTTTCGGAATTACCTTCCGGTCGTTACCAAACGTTTTGGGTGGATATTTACAACCATAACTCATCTACCAATTTGCTCTTCTCCTCCCGGAGCACAGAATTATGTACCGGAAAAGTATTCAACTCTTCCAGTCTCGACACCAATGGAAATCCGTTCGACTTTTTATGCATTTGAATTCCCTGTAACCCTACCCACAGTATTGGTTGTTGTATTTTTCCATCCGGAGTGGGTACAAATCCAAGGGAAACCCTTTCGATGGTGCGATGAGTGGTGAACTTTTAACCCCTAAATTTTCCCCAAGCGACAACTGACGACACCGTTGTTGTTGATGTCACGGGTGGAGTTGGAGTGTTTTTGTTCAATTCTTGAGTGGCTGAAAGTTTTCCACTTTTTGGGCAGGAAAATCGTGAAAGCATTCCTACACAAACAAGCAAAGTCAGGTGCAGCCAAGTTTCAGTATTTTTTCCATCGTTGCTTTGGAGAGGGCTTTAAATCTTTAAGCTGACAACTGTTTTCCATTTCTTTCCATTGGCAAATAAGGGGAGTCACTGAACGGCTTCCAAAAGTTATGCTGTTATGGAAAAGATGGGATTGTATATCCTTTCCGGGAGGATATCGGAGCAGGTTCCTGTATGTACAGGCAGGGTTGAAAAATTATACTTTCGGGTGAATCTTCTGTCATTCTGTAGTGCTTCATTTTTCCCGCCGTAAACCAACAAATCAGGGGAGGGATTTGCTCTTACCACCACTCTCCACCCAGGAAGGTTAATCCTTCCTAAGGAACCTTTACCGGCGGAAATGACAAAAGTGCGCAAAGAGAGACGGAAAGTATTTTGCCATGAAAATGTTTTTCAAATAACTTCCACCATCTGACGGCAACGATGATGACGGCAACCATGGGTGGAAATTTGTTTTTCATCATCAGGTCTGGTGTCGTTGTCGATGGCGCTGGAGAAGCAGCAAAGTTGTTATAATGCAACCTAAATAATTCCACAAGTCGAAGAGTCGACAAGAAGAGCACGGAAAGGAAATGAAGAATATCAAAAACAAAAGCCAAATTTATAAATTTATTACACCCCGCACGTCAATAGCAGAGTGTCTCTTGTGTTTGAATTCGGCGTTTTCTAGCAGCGTACTCTTTGTGCAGAGGGATTATAAATTACGATCCTCATCCACTGCTCGGGGCTCCGGAAAAGGCAATTGTTCCATGAAAATTATATTAACAGAATCCGTCACAAGGAGGAATCGTTTCCATGGTCACTAATCCAGGGTTGAGAGTGAGCTTCGAAGCACTTTCCGGCAATATCGTAGCATGTTCTGAAATGTTGAAATCGAGAACAAAGGCTGCCCCAGAGAGAGTATGAACGCAGCCAGTTTTCAGTACAAATACTACACAAGTGTTGGAAGTTGAAATTTTGTTGACATTAGAAAAGCAACGAAAAATATCGTTAAAACATGGTCAAAATTGGCGCATTCCTCCTTCTGTGACTGAGGTATGAATGAATATTTAGGATGACAAGCAAATGCAAGTAATCGTTGCAGTTTTTGATTTACTCGGAGCGCTGATTGACTCCACTTTTTACGATATTTAATCGTGGCACGGCCTGCATCTCACACAGCGAAAAAAAAAGTTCTTCAAGCTAGAGAAAGTGTGATGGTTGGTTACTCATCGAGTAACCATCGAAACCATTAATTTTTTTTCAATTTATTTTATATACGAATTCCATTTGTTTTTTGTTTTGAGCCTGCAACACTGAACAATAGAACACAGATGTCCCAAATACAAAAAGAAGAAGAATCTGTACTCGAGGCGCTTGAAACGTTATTTATTCAAAGTATCATTATTGCGATTGGTTCTTCAATTGCTTAATATTAAGTATAAAAAAAAAAACACAATATTTGAAATGGTTACTGCTTGTTATCTTTTTTTTCACACAAATCTTAGCTGATGGATGGAAACAAATATGAAAAATCAGATCAGGTAGTAAATCAAATCAGGTGAATCAAACCTCCAATTGCTTGTTAAAGTTGTAAATTCCATTCTTTGATCGTTAAACTGTATATTTAGAAAATTAAATCATGTATTTTTAAGGTGCTCTGAGACTGACATACGAGCGTCAAAGTTACCAACAAAACAGCATAACAGAGGGGAAATTGATTTTAGTCCGTCGCACTATTCGATAAGATTTTCAGTCTTAGCGCACGTAGTTTTACATGATTTGATTGCATACGTATTTTCATTTATGTCAAAGGTAGGTACACTCATCTGTAAAACCAAGAATTTCCAAGCGTATTTAGACAATGGCAGAAGCGATTTGACAAGCGTAAATATGGATTAAGATTTTTACTTCTTCTTTACTTTTCCTGTTTGGAAGCTCCAAATGAGACCGGCTTACTCATTTGAAATTATCGGATGTAACTTTCCAGGCACTTCAAAGATGTTGCTCTTTGCTTCACCTCCATCTTTCATATTCGAGCAGTTCAACTGTCTAGCTAGAAAGAGGCTGGTGATTCTAGACACGCTGTTTTTAGAATACCTAAGCTGACACTTGACTTGTTTAATTGCTGGAAATAACAAAGACTACCCCAGCCAATGCAGGAAATTGTCATTTGTCGATAACTAGTTTAAGAAGCTTATTTTCAAGATACGATGCATGACAAAATTGATTAGTCCTACAAATTTGTCTCGCGTTGCGTTGCTTTAAGGTGGAGGTCGCTAGAGTGCAAAAATGGCCACCCTCATGGCTGATTTGCATCACCACTTCGAATATTTTAAGGCTTAAATCTGCGAACATAGAAAAAATGCACATGCTAAACTTGAACAGTATACATGTCATTGAAGTTTTACATCGTGTAATATTTGAGTTTTAAATGTGCACTGCAAATCAGCATGATCTTGCCCTGTAAATCGCTACCTTGGATACTAGAGTTAGAAGAATACACCGAGATAACGCATGCATTATAAAATGGACTGATTCATGCGATTATCCTGCGTGGATATCCATCTATATACATTTCCAATCGTAGCAACCCTGCTGTAAACCGAAAAAGAATGAAAGCGGTATCAGTTGATTTGTAGCAGCCATGGCCAAAAACATCCAAGCAACTGCGCTCGATGGTTCATTCGTACTGCCAGCTTTACCTCGGAGGGGTGAGACACTTCAATCCGGATTTTACAACATTCTCTTCCTTCTGGAAAAAGGCGAGAGCGTCGCACGGAAGTCTGATAGCCGCCCGTGCTACAGGGCCGTAAAGTGCAGCAGTAGCTGGACAGGAAGACCGAGAAATGAGTGGTCTAATGGTTCCGCGCATTGGGCCGAAAGGTTGGTGGAACCGACCAAACGGTGAAGAAGTACTTGTGAAAGATTGGCCGTCTCTGAGCAACAGGCAACCACAAAGAAAACGCGGCTGACGGTACTGGTGAATAACAATCTTTGCGGTGACGCGAAGATAATGGATAATGAGACCTACTTGACCCTGGACGACAATAACTGGCCAAGAAACGGGTACCTTACGTCCTCCTCCAAGGAGGTAAGCGTGGACGTCAAATATAGCCTCATGCCAAGTTACCGAAGAAGGCCCATCTGTGGCTGATGACGCGAGAAGGGAATGTCCAAAACGCTGCACAGTGGGAATAAAGCTCCCGAAACACGAAAGAATTCTATATCTAAGCTCGGAGAGGAACGATTTCGGTAAATGTTATCTTTACTTGAAGGAAAATTTCCAAAGAATCGAATGGACGTGGCCTCATTGGCCGCACGGAACTGCTTGAGGAGCAAATGAGCTCATTTTATCCTGATTCCCCTAATATTTCCTTGTTGTTTAGAAATTTCTTTGCTTGGTGTAACTCAAGATCTACAAAATGATGCTAGTCCTATGTCAAATTCGATTGAAGTAGGTTTCGTTCATCGCACGTTTATGTGAATGAAGATAGGATTGATTTTACCATGATTCCCGAAAGATATTCATGTTTTTCACAACTTTCTTTGTTTGGTGTTACTCAAAATCAACAAAATAATGCTAGTTCTTTGTAAAATTAGCTGAGAAATAGATTGGAGTTGATTTCGTTGACCACACGGCTCTGTGAACGAAGAAATTCCTGTTTTCCCCTGGTTCCCCTAATATTTCCGTTATATTCGGAAATCTCCTCATTTTGTGTTATTCAGAAATTTTTTATTTCTTTATTTCGAAAATATTGGGGGAATCAGGGTAAAATGTGCCATATCTTCTTTCTTATAGCCGTGCAGTGAAAATTTTACATGGGACTAGTCTTATTTTGTTGATCTTGAGTTACACCGTGTTCGAGCTACAGCTTGAGAGCTCGAAGGTTTTATGGAAAATGAGAGACGACCGAATCCCCGTCTACTACGATTTGCTATCGAAATGCTATAAAGCGGTGCTGCCAACCTTTTGCGCGCCAACGCCTTTCGACTGTGCGGAAGTGGAGGGGAAAAGACGAAGACGAGCAGCAGCCAGCGAGCGCCCGAGCGATCGACCATTCGAGTTTCAGTCATCGACGCGAACGAAGTGTTTATCAAACCTTAATAAATTTTATTTCATTTCAACTCAACCATTTAAGTTTTTTATTTGCGTCCGATCCGAAGAAAAGGGTGTTACAGTCCACTAATCCAACACTGCTGAGATATAGAATTCTTTCACGTATCGGGAACATTTTCCCACTGTGCGCTGTTTGTTCCCTCGGGACTTACAATAAACACAGAGACATACAGTACGAAATGAATGCAAGAAGTTGACGCGTTCACCAAGAAATTCCCGTCAAAAATACTATCTTTTAAGTTATTAATGATCTGTTTATAAAAAACGTAAACTAAAAATTACCCAAGTGACACTATATTTTTCCGAATATATCTGTAAATCAGAGGAGCACTGGATTTAGATTTTAAAAGTCCCGTATTTTTCGCAAATACAAAAAAAAGAATGTATGGAGCGCTGATGACGGTGGCGACCACTGGTAAGTTGTTCAGTAAAGGCAGCAGTTAAAAACTGCAATACAGGAAGATTAGTGAAATCATTACATATTACATATTGATTCGATAACTGTAATGTTTAATTATGAAAATAAAATATTCTACTGATTTTTATGTAAGTGCATACATCAAATAAATCATAAATCATCATAATATATCGAGGTTTTCTTGGTTCTGAGCACCGGTAATTAGACATTACTACAAAAATTTGTATGAAATACTAAAAAAAATCTTTGTGACAAAGATGAATTTGAGTTTCACGTGACTCTTGAGCCTGATCTGAGCAAATTTCATAATACTTTGTAGATTATTTGCATAAAAAAATGTAGATTAGGCCGAACACCCTTGGGTCATAACACCGAATCGGTCACTAAGCTGACTCAGTCCTTCAATGCATATGTTTCTGATTGTTTAGAATCGCTTCCTGTTTTTGTTTCAAAAAAACAGAAAAGAAAACTTTATTGGAAGCTGAATTTTTAAAGCTTTGAAGTTGAAGAGTACTGTTCATGATTGGCAGAAGAAAAAATCTCTGATGACAGTTCATTGATTTTTTTAATGCTTGTTTTCTCAATAATTGAAATTAAACGATTCTTGCGAACGTACTTCAGCATAGACTACTTAGCGACAAGTTTTGACACTTTGTTTCATTTTTTTTTCAAATCTTCAATGGTATGAATGGATTGGCGGACGAGACATGATTCCTAAGATGTGCCTTCATCATTGCCCCGAATTTGCGGGCAATTAGGAAGGTTCGTATCTTTAAGAACGAATGTAACGTTCTTGGTGGTGTATCATTGATACCGTTGATTTAGTGTAATCTGGCCAGGAGACAGCAGGATCCATGTGATTTCGAATCATGGGTAAAAGTCGTTTGAATAAGCTGACTTTGACGTATATTTCACTGTTCATCGAAGCAGTTGTGATGAATCTGGTTGTGACATCTTATCACAGCCACAAATAGCTTGCCAAACCATAAGTAATCCGTTCAGTAGGTGGAGACTGGTTGACCAGCACTGCAAGCCACCCGCTGGGTCATAGGTTGCGGATCATGAATGGTCTCCAGATATGGAAGTTAGATGCGAATTAAATAAGCATCCCCGGACAGACAGGGGTCTGCCTAGGATGTGGAAGGGCTTAGCAGTTTCTAGACTCTATGGAATTTTATCCAAAATCCTACAAATTTCCGAAAGTAGCCCTATCAAAGCGAGTCACCCTGCTATAAGGGTAGAAGTCCAGTCCTTCACCAACCTGAGCGTCTGTTTTGCATGTCAGAGGGGCTCAAAACTGCGTCTGTTCTCTATGTTAGGGGCGGCTGATCATCGTCCTCGTGTCAGCGTTGGACCACTGCTGTGCACTATGGCCCTTTGGCGAGTCAGGGGCTTGGTGCAGGCCCTACAAGCCAGCCGTAAAAAATAATAGTAATGGAAGCATACGATGTAAATACGAACCGAAAGAGTTGGCATACTCCCAGGCAACGAAAAAGGGTTCAGCGCCCATCAGCTTACGAACAAAAACGGCCTCAGAATCATCGATTTCACCACCTCCAAGATCATGGCCATACGTAGTACGTACTTCGAGCATAGCCTCCCATATTGGTACACCTGAGGATCACCACAACAGACCGACTCAGAAATCGATCACTTTTTGATTGATTGAAGATACTTCTCGGATATTATCGACGTCAAGACCTATCACAACACCAACATCGACTCAGACCGCTATCTGGTAACGATCAAAGTGCGCCAAAGACTTTCCATTGTCAACATTCGATATCGGCGCCCGCCACCGTATAATATGGAGCGACTGAAGCTACCCGAAGTCGCAACTACCCGAGCAGGAAAAAATAATATATGAATAGCTAATTTTGATCTTGATAACTGGCCTTGGTATTAAAGAGCTCAGATTAAGAGGTAAAATACCTAAGCAAAATACCAAAGAATTGCAAGCAGAATGTCTCTCTAATAACAAAACTTGTTATTTTGGATACCTGGGAATACCTGAGAGGTACTATTTTGGTATTTTCTTACCTCAATTTGGTATTCGCATAACATTGTGGGAACTTTACCTCTTAATCTGAGCTTTTTAATACCAAGACCGGTTGTCAAGATCAAAATAAGGTATTCATGTTGTTGTTTCCTGCTCGAGATCCCGAGCAGGATCGAATAACTTAATAACTGGCCTTGGTATGTATGAGCTCAGATTAAGAGGTAAAATACCTGAGGATAATACCATAAAGTTAACTAGAAATTAGAAGAAAAATTAGTAACTTCCATTTAATTCCAACTACCTTTGCTATCTTCGACAGATACGCGTATTTCGTCTACAATGGCAGACTTTTCAGTGTCTCGTACTAATAACTCGACTCGAGTTAGTACAGCACTGAGAGTCTGCATTGTAGACGAAATACGCATTGTCAGTCGAGAATTAAATGGAAGTTACTAATTTTTCTTCTAATTTCTAGTTACAGGTATTCCACTAAACAGCTCAAACCCTCTAGGATTCACCATAAAGTTGTTCCCACCATGTTAAGGGAATATCAAATTGAGGTAAGACAATACCAAAAGAGTACCTCTCAGGTATTCGCAGGTATCCAAAATAACAAGTTTTGTTATTCGAGTGGTATTTTGCTTGCAATTCTTAGGTATTTTGTTTGGTATTTTACCTCTTAATCTGAGCTCTTTAATACCAAAGCCAGTTATCAAGATCCAAATTAGGTATGCATATGCTGTTGTCTCCTGCTCGGGATGTTATGCGAATACCAAATTGAGACTACACCAAAATATTACCTCTCAGGTATTCCCAGGTATTCGAAATAACAAGTTTTGTTGTTGGAGAGATATTTTGCTTGCAACTCTTATGTATTTTGTTTAGGTATTTTATCTCTTATGTTGTGCTCTTAACTACCAAGACCAGTTATCAAGATCAAAATGAGATATTCATATGTTATTTTCTCGTGCTCGGATGAGAATGTTGGTTTGTAAGGCTGTGGGAAGAAAAAGGTCAGTTACCTTTTGATAGATTGGAAATGGAGTTTACCAAAATACCTGCTTAGCTTGAAATAACTTCTGTTTAGAGCATGTTCTCTCGTACCTCCTGTTGACTAATTCTTCTGTTCCCTGGATTGTTTTAATAGTACCTGACAGGATTTTTAAACCAGATACGCGAGTTATCATAAAATTTTATTTTGAATTCTTCAGAAAAAACTTCTCTTGGTGTAGTAATGAAACGTCCATTGCCGGTGCGCACTCTAAAAATTGCGTTCTCCTTCAAAACTAGAATATTATCTAGAATTATATTAGCCTAATCGCCTCATGATAAAAGATCTCGATACAAGTATAGCATCTAGGCTTACCATCCTCATTTTCATCTGCAAAGAAAGCAGTTCGAGCTATTCAAAAACAAAAGATTGACGCATTAAGTTTGCTTACTTTCAACAATAAATGAAAATAAATAAAATAACATATTAATAAATCGTAAGAAATCTGATTTCTGACTTGTAATTTATTTTTTAAATCTGGTTTCTTAATTTATATTTTGAATTTGATTTGATTATTAATTTTAAATAAAGTTTTAATGAAAGGAACCAATAGATTCATACATCAAACCTACATTTCAGAATTGTATTAAAAATAGATTACGTTTCCTTATGTAGTTATGCTTTCCAAAAGTGTGCAGATTTGTAATAAAGCACTGTTTCAGCTTCTTCAACTTACGTCATCAGATACAAATATTTGCAATTTGCAACAAATGCAACGTGCAACTATTCGCAAATACTGTATTTGAGCATTCATTACCATCTCAGAATTATATTGTTCATCGATAAAATCTACTGAACTATTTTCAACAACACTTTTGAGCTGCATTACTACTGATCTGACAACACTAGTGTGCATCTTTCCAAAATGATAAATAGCCAGACCAGTCCTGAGACTTGGTAGTTGAATTTAAACTACCACAAACCGACAACGTTACGGCTTCCAATGATAACCACTCAGACATATTAACAAGTTGCCCATTGACATAAGTGATTTTTAATTGAAAATTAATTTGATTAGAATAGTTCCATCCATGTATTTTTCAAATGCATTCGGTTTACTCCACACTCAATTCACACTATTTTTAGCTAAGTTGATCTTTCCTGTCACTCAGCGCTGGATCTAATAATCGCCTATTCCATTGAACAGGTATGTAATAATATCATTAAAACGACATTAGCCATAGTTGATGACAATTGTGTAACAACATGCTGAACAAATATCTAATACGATCAGAATCAGTATTAGCGGTCAAACCGGTCGAAACACATTATGCTGATATCTTACCAGTAAGTTTCGTTGAAATCTTAAAACTACACCCTTCAATCAATGTATTATCATGTATCATCCGCAGATTATTGTTCATTTGTGCAACCGCGGTGACTTCAGCTGTTATGGAATCTTACAATAAGGAGTTCCTAATTAATTCTATGACCTTAGACAAGATGAATGGTTTGGAAATTCCGCCGAACGCCTCTAAACTGACTATTTACAACGTTACACTCCTGCTTACAACTTGTGAATTTTACTCTTCGCTTCATAACGTGAATGTGGTTCAGATTGAATTGAGCACTATTCAAGTCTTATGCATACCACCTTCGATAGAAGTTTTCATTGTTAATTTTAGTATTATCTCCGAGTTTATCATAGCCAGTCACATACCGAATGAAACATTTAATACCACAGGCCTATGGTTCTGGAAGACTGCCATTACATCTATACCCCACAACATCAGGACTATAAACAAACTTAGCACCATAAAGATCATTGCAGCCAATCTTCAGAGTTTGAACTTAAGTGTATTTAATAAGATGAATAATCTCATCGAGCTCTTCATGGTGGAGTGCAATATTTCCGAAGCAATTCTAGTGGCACATTTAGAACTGCTCTCTCTAGATATTATTTCTCTAGAAGGTAATTCCATCAAGCGTATTGACATGCATCGGTGGAACATGCCACGATTGAGAGATCTTAATTTATCGAACAATTGTTTGAGTGTATTTCCATCACTGAATAAATTTCCCAATCTTACTCGAGCTAGGTTGTCGAACAATTTCCTCAATACCGTAAAAATGGATCATATGTCCAGTCTGAAAAATCTTCGGAAACTTGATTTGTCGAACAACCGAATTCTTCATTTGGACGTTATGGAGCTTCCAGTTCTTTATTCGATTGATCTACGGGGGAACTTCTTGCAAAACTTGAACCTTTCCGCATGGGATGTTCCTAGCCTGAAAATAATGTATCTTCAAGATAATTTGCTACACGAAATCGATGGAATTGAGTCAATCGCTGACGGAATAGAAGAAATCTATGTCAAAGGAAATCTGTGGACTTGTGTGTGGCTGAAGAATGTTACGATCAAGCTGAAGGCTGATTGGACTACTGATTGTGACACTGAATTGCAGAAGGTTGACGGGCTAACAGTAAAGGTTAAGGCATTTGTTTTTTAAGAGAGCCCCCTTATTGGCAATAGAGCAACTCGAGAGAGAGAAGAGCAAGTTTGCCGTCCAAATTTATAATTTACTGATGACGAATACGGAAAAAACTTCCTGAAATAACAAGATAAGAGTAAGTGAATAAGTCTAGTGTAAGGTAAGTAAGCTTTTTTTAACTGACGTTTCATATTATTGCTCTTTTTTCTTCTTCTTCTATCTTGTATACCTTCTCTTCAACAATTGGACTTTATTAGAACATTTATAGTTACTAATTTTGATTTTTTTTCAGATTTCTACTACCGTTAGAGCAGCTACGTTTCAGAGAGGAAAACAGTCTGGAACACTTAACCTCAGCAGGGTAGAATTAAGGTTAGCCCAATTCACTTGTTTTCAAGAAATTCATTGTTGCCTCAAGTCGTATGTGTTCACAGTAAGTGATTAAACTATAATTATAAACTTTTTCACTTAGTTTTAAGAATTACTAAAATTATAACCACTTAGTGTGTCCACGTTCGTACCATTCAATGTTCGTCTTTGTTATTGGCCGATGGCCACTTGGTTGCTTGAGTGGCCGCTTCGAAACCTAGAGCAGGTTACTTTGATTTGAAATCTTTTCCTCGCGTGCTAAATGCAAGGTCACTTTTTGCTATAAGGTGAGATGCGCCGATCAAGAGGTTGTCGAACACACGTTGTAATACCCCTTAAATCTTATCATGAGTAACATGAACTGCTCCACAGCAAAAAGACGAACAAGCAATTATAAACATTATACAACATTATGCTGATCACAAAAACTGGAGGGGCTCTGTGCATGACACGACTGCATGGTTGATGGTTGGATGGTACCTAGGTTACCGATAAGCATTACCATATGCAGTAAATCAACCCTATTCTGATGCGACCAGCATTATACAAACATTTTATCAACATCTTGAATGCTATCTGTTGTAAATTGAGATTTCAAATGCTATTTAAATGCTAGTAGCCTGTAATGAGCATTTCGAATGCAAAATAGCATTTATGAAGCATTATCATAACATTGCAGTAAAGCAGGGCCAAAACAGGGCCAAAATGAGCATTTATGTGGCATTTAAGGTGACTCAAATGCTTGATAGGCTGCCGTAAATACGCTTCGGAACTGCTTATTGGTTACCTGGGTAGGATAACATAAGTATTCTGGGTAATTTTTGTTATTGCTAAGAAACCGATACCGTTTTCGATAACGGGTGGAGACTTTCTCCCTCTCTTACTTATCAACTCTTTGCTATAAGTTATCAGGTATTGAATATCACCCGATGACCACTCGCAGCTTCAGTTACTCGCTAGTCACCGAGTATACAAACATGCAAAATATAAAAGTACCCATTGCGTAGTTTGAAGTGGAATGATGACCACTGTGGTGATCACCTCCGATCTCACGTTTGCCGATAGTACTCTGGTTGCAATACGATTTACACGAAACCTAAGGTGAATCCCGACCTGCCCAAAACATTTTTGGTGCCGTCACCAGGATCGTGGGCTGCGCAACAGAGAAATTAACCTCTCCATCCTGGTGAGAGCTGCGACGTAGCAGCCATCACGCTTCCCGAAGGCCACGCTTTGCATGCAAAAGCGCCATTGTGATTGACATAGGTACAAGGTAAAGTAACAATGCTGCCAGTGTAATAATAACTAGACGATCCCACCGCTTACCATATTCACACCGTTGATCATGCCTGACGATAAGGCGGTTTCCCGTCAGCATACCAGCCCGTAACTGTATTCCACTATCGCTTGGTGGCGGCCAGAGTTCATCATCGAGTTCTCCGTACTTAATCCTCCATCCCCGGAGTGAAAAGTTGCTTGCGGATTGAGGATAGAGAGGATCATGTAACAATAGATGACAACGAAGCTCATTTTACTACACATCACCGTTCATACGATGTCGACGGACGACAATCTATCCAGGCGTTTGGAGCAGCTGACCAACCGAAAAACGACACCACTGGCTCAACTAGATCGGGCAGAACAGTTCGTGGCACAATACAATGACGGGCGGGATTAGCTCCAGGTACCACAATGCCTGCAAAACCTGGACGCAATTTGGGCATTCCTCGAAGGATTGCAATCTATCATTGAGGACTTAGAAAGTAGCAATGAGAGTCCGACTGCTAATCTCGATATTCGTGCTTCGTTGAAACCGAACCTTTCCGAATTAAAGCCAACCAACCTGAAAGCTAAACTGCCCCCGCCAATTCCTTTTCAAGTCAGTGTGAGGGCGAAACCCGCTTTCGATTACCTTCCACCTTGTCTAGTTTGAAGTTGCCTACTTTTTCGCTCCCAGAGTTTAACGGTGATTACCGTCAGTTGCTAACGGTTCATGACACGTTTCAAGCCCTTATTCACGACAACGAGGAGTTGCCTGTGATTAAAGAATCCATCCTCTTCCATTTCTTGTAGTTAGATAGCGAGTTTGGATGGATCGTCGCAGGTGGAGATCGTCTAGTTCCCTTATCCAAGAATTCCGTGTCGTGCAAGACTGGACCATGGAACTGTAACTGAAAGCATGGAGAGATTTTGGAAGACTGAGGAGATCACTACTAGACCTTCAGTTCCCAGGAAAGAAAAATTGTGTGAGGACTACTACGCATCGACCGTTTCCCGCTGCCATGCTCGGAGAATCCAAACCGACTGCCCTGCGGTGGTTCGCTATGTTAGAAGGACGATTTGTCAGCAAACCTAAGTTGAAAGTGGATTACGTGGGCTTCATGGAAGAATATGCATCCATGGGACACATGCGCCATGTCCACGGAGATGAACCTTCTGATATGCCGGTGTTCTACCGTTCACACCATCCGGTCATAAAAGAAGCTAGCACGACAACCGAAACCCACGTTGTGTTCGAAGGTTCCAGCAAGGCAGCTTGTGGGTTTTCTTTGAATGATGTACTGTGTGTGGGACCAGTCATACAGGAAGATCTCCTGACCCTGGTGATCAGGTTCCGCAAATAATATCTGTATAAAATCTGTATCCACATTAATCCGGACACCTTCAAATCATTGTAACTTTTGAAATATTTCACGTAGGAATAAAAACTTTCACTATGGTGTAGCTGAGAGTCTATGATGAAAAAGACTATGATTGATGTTTACATTTCATGTTTAGTTTTTCAAGATGGCGACGAAAGAAAAAGAAGTGCGCGAGCGAATTTTGTAAGGGGCGTACGGCAAATCCTGACTTGTCAATACAGGACCTTGCAAAATCATTGGATTTGTCTAAATCCACTGTTCACGATGTGCTCAAATTATTTTCGGAACGTTTGACGGTGGAGAGGAAACCGAGAAGTGACAAAACCTTGGACGCGCTGATCCTGTCATAGACCGAAAGGTGAAAAGGATATTAACGAAAAACCCAAATCTCTCCATTCGAACGGTGGCTCGTAAAATAGGGATGTCGCCCGGTTTTGTCCAAAAATCAAAACAACGTTTGGGACTTAAGTCATATAAAGTAAAACCAGTTCCAAATCGCAATGACAAACAGAACTTGGAAGCAAAATCACGGGCTCGACGTTTGTACTGCGAATATTTGACGAAATTTTCATGCGTTGTTATGGACGATGAAACTTATGTCCTGGAGGATTTCAAGCAGCTTCCAGGGCTGGCTTTTTATTTCCCAAAAAATACCTTGTGTGGCAAGCAATCTGCACCTGTGGCAAAAAGAGTAAATCTTTCGTCACTACAGGCACAATCAACAAGGAGATCTATCAGAAACAGTGTCTGCAGAAGCGATTGCTACCCTTCATCAAAAGTCACAAAGAAAAACCTTTGTTTTGGCCCGATTTGGCATCATGCCACTATGCTAAAACTGTGATGGAGTGGTACCAAGCAATTCAAGTGAACATTGTACCAAAAACCTCAAACCCGCCAAATTGCCTAGAGCTACGACCAATCGAGAGATATTGGGCTCTCATGAAGCGGAAGCTTTCTGGAAAGAAGCAAGAAATCAAAGACATCAAACACGACCAGCAAATTTGGACAAAGACGGCTTCTACAATTTCTGAAGAGTTTGTACAAACCCTAATGGACGGAGTTAAGCGCAAAGTTCGAACATTTTATGCAAATACCGAATAACTATGTTTTGTCTTCACGAATTGTTAAAACACATCCCATGAATCTGAAATAAACAACTACGACGGAAATATAATGCGAAATTTATGTTTTATTCATGTTTGGAGGTGTCCGGATTATTGCGGATACAGACCTTATGAACTCTTGACCGATGAAGAGAATTCCTATTCACTTGGTGGTCCCGCATTGCGAAAATTGTTCTACGTCGACGACTTGATAGGAGGAGCCGAATCCGTTCCAGAAGCCATCCAACTGCGCAATGGGTCGACAAAACTGCTGGCAAAAGAAGGATTTCCCATTCGCAAATGGACATCAAACAAGCTAGATGTTCTCCTGGTTTAGAAGCTGATCGCGTAAGAATCGAATCGAGTGTTCGTTCCGACTCAGGAGAGACTGTAAAGCCCCATGGCATCTACTGAGTGTCGGAACGGGACCAATTCGCATAACCAAACGATACATCCTTTCAGTAATAGCTCAGCTATTCGAACCATTGGGTTTAGTAGCACCCATCGTCGTACGAGGCAAAATGTTAATGCAGGAGCTCTGGTTGACAGCTTGTTCCTGGGATAATGAAATCCCGGATACTTTGAAGCAAAAGTGGGAATTGTTCCCACTCCATTGTTCCAATTCAATTCCGAGGTTGCTGCATACGGGGCTTGCACCTACGCCCGCTCCGTGGACTCAGAAGATGACATTAGAACCCTGCTGTTTGTTGCGAAAACCCGTGTGCCACCGCTAAAAAGGTTGTCAATTACTATCCAGTTTTCGTCTCCTTGTGAAACTCATAGCAACCAACTTCACATTTCTTAAAAGGGATTCTGGATGATGATACGGACACGGTCGTATTTGCTACGATGGTTGAGGGGGTCACTATCTTTATGGCAAGAGAGATAGTTGAGGATCTGTTAGAAATATTTTATTTACAAGTACATACAAGGTTTCTTTTCCCCTCTCGAAGATCATGGTTGTCACCTTGTCATAGGTGAGAGGGCTAATCTCATGCAAAAGGCCAGCATGGGAAACCAAGAACATGATCAGCAGTGATAGTATCACACTCTTCTTTCTTTAAATTGCCACGTCGTAGTACGTGTATTTGAAGGCACTGAAAAAGGTGTGATACTGGCGGGCTTAGTCGCAATTCACTCTTAGACGAAGCAAGGAACAATCTACGAATACCTGATATCAAATAGTCTAGGGAAACGACAAAATGTGCCCTTTTCATTTGCTTGACAGTTATCGAATTGTGCATGATCGAATTGTGCATGATTTATCGAATTGTTCATGATTGTTATCAACTAATAATATGCCCTGATATTTCAGGTGCAGAAAATTCAAATGTATATTATAATTCAAATGTGGGGTCGATACGACAGCCGTGATCAAAGCACAAACTCTGACAACATATTATTTAGCTAGGGATCAGACCTTTCGAACTGAACAAAGATAATCAAAAAGTGTTACTTAGGACGGATGCTGGCAAAGAATTGAAGGCTAAGGATTTATGAAAAGAGTGGGACGCGGAGGGTCCACGTAGGGGGGCGAATAGCCTTCAGTCCATAGAACAATGCTTCTCTATATTGGTTAGCTTTAATAGTCTTCTGAATTAAAGTCATCCCTCTCGTGGGTCAAATTTTCTACCTTGCCGGTGGTGAGAAGGTGTATTTTATGCTATAAACATGCATGTGAGACATGTGAGATGTGATGTGAAGAATTTTACCAGTAGTGAAAGTACCACTGCCACTTCGTAGAACGTTTATATAAAGGCACTAACATCAGGTGTCATACTGGCGGCTTATGCGCGATTTACTCTTAGGCTTCGTACTTTCTATCTTAGGGAAAAGACTAAACACCTTTCATTTTCTTGGCCACTTATATTGTCATTCATTCATTTGTTTTATGGAAGGAATATCCAAAATACCTGGTTTACTCATTTTCTAATAACTGGTTGTAATGCGAAACGATGAGATTTTATTCTTCATACCACACTTTAAATAAATAGAAAGGATAAAAAAAATTTAAAAAAAACCGCTAAAACACTATTGTGCATCTTTCCAAAATGATAAAGAACCAGAACAGCCTTGAGACCTGGTAGTTGAATTTAAACTACCACAAGGTTAAGTCAAGGCCCAGGGAAGTAATGGAATTCGGTGACTCCGAGCTCAACCCGAAGCCGACAACGTTACGGCTTCCAATGATAACCAATCACTCATATTAACAAGTTGCACATTGACATAAGTGATTTTTAATTGAAAATTAAATTGATTAGAACAGTTCCATCCATGTATTATTCAAATGCCATCGGTTTACTCCACATTCAATTCACACTATTTTTATCTGTGTCGATCGTTCCTGTCACTTAGCGTTGGATCTAATAATCGCCTATTCCATTGGACAGCTATGTAATAATATCATTATAACAATATTAGCCATAGTTGATGACAGTTGTGTAACAACATGCTGCATAATTACAAATGCTTGAAAAAATATCTAATACGATCAGAATCAGTATAAGCGATCAAACCAGTCGATACACATTATGCTGATATCACACTTGTAAGTTTCGTTGAAATTTGAAAAATACACCCTTCAATCAATGTATTATCATGTATCATCCGCAGATTATTGTTCATTTGTGCAACCGCGGTGACTTCAGTTGCTATGGAATCCTACAATGAGGAGTACCTAATTAGTTCTATGACCTTAGACAAAATGAATGGTTTGGAAATTCCGCCAAACGCCTCTAAATTGACTATTTACAACGTTACACTCCTGCATACAACTTGTGAACTTTACCGTACGCTTCATAAAGTGAATGTGGTTCAGATTGAATTGAGCACTGTTCAAGTCTTATGCATACCGCCTTCGATAACAGTTTTCATTGTTAATTTTAGTATTATCTCCGAGTTTATCATAGCCAGTCACAAACCGAATGAAACATTTAATACCACAGGCCTATGGTTCTGGAAAACTGCCATCACATCTATACCCCACAACATTAGGACTTTAAACAAACTAAGCACCATAAAGATCATTGCAGCCAATCTTCAGAGTTTGAACTTAAGTGTATTTAATAAGATGAATAATCTCGTCGAGCTCTTCATGGTGGAGTGCAATATTTCCGAAACAATTCTAGTGACACATTTAGAACTACTCTCTCTAGATAGTATTTCTTTAGAAGGTAATTCCATCAAGCGTATTGACATGCATCGGTGGAACATGCCACGATTGAGCGATCTTGATTTATCGAACAATTATTTGAGTGTATTTCCATCACTGAATAAATTTCCCAATCTTACACGAGCTAAGTTGTCGAACAATTTCCTCAATACCGTAAAAATGGATCATGTGTCCAGTCTGAAAAATCTTCGGAGACTAGATTTGTCGAACAACCGAATTCTTCATTTGGACGCTATGGATGGTATTCAGCTTCCAGTTCTTTATTCGATTGATCTACGGGGGAACTTCTTGCAAAACTTGAACCTTTCCGCATGGGATGTTCCCAGCCTGAAAATAATGTATCTTCAAGATAATTTGCTACACGAAATCGATGGAATTGAGTCAATCGCTGACGGAATAGAAGAAATCTATGTCAAAGGAAATCTGTGGACTTGTGTGTGGCTGAAGAATGCTATGATCAGGTTGAAGGCTAATTGGACTACTGATTGTGACACTGAATTGCAGGGGGCTGCCGGTCTAGCAATAAAGGTCAAGGGAATTGGTTTTTAAAGGAGCCCCCTTATTGGCAATAGACCAACTCGAGAGAGAGAAAAGCAAGTGTGTCTTCCAATTTTATAATTTATTGATGACGAATATGAAAAAAAAAACTTCCTGCAATAACCGGATAATAGTAAGTGAAGATGTCCAGTGTAAGGCAAGTAAGCTTTTTTAACTGATGTTTAGTATTCTTGCTTTTTTCTTCTCCTTCTATCTTGTATACCTCATTCACTTCTACAATTGCACTTTCCTACAACATTTATAGTTACTAATTTAGATTTTGTTTCTCATTTCAGGTTTCTACTACCGTTAAAGCAGTTACGTTTCAAAGAGGAAAACTTTGTCGGCCTTACGCGAACAGTCTGGAACACGCAACCTCAGCAAACTAGAATTTAGATTAGCCCAATTCACTAGTTTTTAAGAAATTCATTATTGCCTCAAGGCGTATGTGTTCACAGTGAGGGATTCACTGGTAAACAATAATTATAAACTTTTTCACTTAGTTTTAACATTATAAGTTTTAAGAATTACTAAGATAATAACCACATAGTGTGTTCATGTTCGTACCGTTCAATGTTCGTCTTTGTTATTGACCAATGGCCACCTGGTTGCTTGAGTGACCGCTTCGAAACCTAGAGCAGGTTACCTTGGTTTGACATCTTTTCCTCGCGTGCTGAATGCAAATGGCCGACTGGCATGTGGTATGTAAATATTCTGATCTTCAAGTTGACATGGGCGGCGTTTCCTTTCCTCAATAATAGTTGTGACCAGAAATGCCATCACTGACATAAGGAAGACAGAGGCATCGGCAAAAACGCACACGTCGTAGTTGCCCTTCCCAAGAAGGCTGTGATTGCGACTAAAGGGAAGCTTCAATAGTCTTCGCCTTACCTAATTGCGAACGGCTAGCCCAAGGTGACTCTTATATCTCAGGTGATCTATTTTCTTTAATTGGTAGGGAAGGTGGGTGGAGTAGCGGGGTAGCAAAGATTTAGCAGTGGACAGAAAGAGTAAGGAATACTCAATAGTGTATTGTATGTATGTATGTAAGGTAGCCACCATCCCTTCTACGACCTTGTCATGTATGCAGCTCCACTTAATAGCAAGATCAAATTGAGTTACCGGGTTGCATTCACAGTAACGCTGTATGAAGGGCCAAAAACGGTGGGCGGACCCGTAAGCAGAGACACTTATATGAAACCCGCGAGAACATAAGCTTCTCCTTCCAACGATACGATCCAACAAATCGCATAACCCAATTCGCAATACTCATTAAGCTTTCTACGGGATGGCTTGTTAAGAAGGGCGCGTCACTCACGCTGAAACTGTTGGAGTAGAATTCGCAACATCACAATCGAATCGGTAGGATAAGAAAATGACACTGTTTATTCCCTCCTAGACGCCGGTTGTCATACCACTCCATTGTCCAATTCCAGCTTGAGTGATACCCTGATGCTCCCTCCCTGCCCAATATATATTCAATGTCATGTAGTAATATATAAAATATAGTGAATATTAAACTGATAAAAAATATAGTGAATGATTATTATAATGATATTAAATAAAGTAAGTGAATGTAAGAATGATAGTAACAATTCCATCGTGCAAAATTCAGGATCAGCCTTTGTACGTTATCATTTGCATTTTCGGTGGAGTAGCTGTATAACATACCAAAAGTTCATTTCTGGCTATTGATAATAAATTCTTCGTTTAGTACCTGTAACGGGAAAAGAGAAAATAAAAGAAAATTTAGAAAATTGGATTCAGTTTCAAAAGGTGTTTACGTATTGAATCAAAGTGAACAACATGGTTTTGTAGCTTTTATGCAGTTTTTCAGTACTAAATGCCCAAGTAACTATCATAAGGAGTGTATCGAATATAAGCTATCCACATACATTTGCGTTGTACGCATGTATTTGTGATGGTTTTCTATGCTCTGAACACTGCATGCTGTGTGTTTGACTGTCAGCTTTCTTTTGTTTACTTGTTTGTGCGGTTCAAATTCTGCGTTTTCAAAATGTCGCGTATTGAAAAGGAAGTGAAAATTAAGCTTCTGGACACATGGCTATGTGAGAAGGGTATTACTATGCGAAAATTGGCGAAGCGGTTTGGAATTCATCATGCGAGTGTTAAAACCATCATTAATAAGTTTGGGGAACACTATTCTATGGATGAGCTACCAGGAAGAGGCAGAAAACCCGGTTCTTCCAACCCGAAACTGGAGCAGAAAGTGGTATCTCTAATCATAAAGAACAAATCAATGTCAATACGTGATTTGGCCAAAAAAGCAGGAACGAGTGTCGGAATGATCCAGCGTAACAAGAGGCAAAACCACCTGAAGACCTACAAGAAGCAGAAAATCTCGAAACAAAGTGCAGAACAGAAGAAGCGAGCAGCAACAAGGGCCCGGAAATTGTATTCGCGTCTTTTGCAGCGTCCGGATGCATGCGATTTGATGGACGATGAGACCTATGTAAAGGAGGACTCAAAAACCCTTCCATGTCCACAATACTTTACTGCCGTCGTTGGGGAGGATGTGAGCGATGCGGACAGGTCGATTCAAGTGGAGAAATTCGGTCGAAAGGTACTGGTATGGCAAGCAATATATTGCTGTGGTTTGAAGTCAACCCTTTTTTACACTACCGGAACTACAAATGCGGAAATCTATCGATCTGAGTGTCTCCAGAAGAGATTGTTGCCTTTATATAAGAAGCATAGTACTCCTCCACTGATTTGGCCGGGTTTAGCGTCGGCTCACTATGCCAAAACCACTCTCAATTGGCTTGCGGAAAAGGGTATAGATTTCGTTGAGAAAAATATCAATCCACCAAATTGCCCTCAGCTTCGACCCATCGAACGTTACTGGGCAATCGTGAAGAGGGTCTTCAAGAAGACTGGTAAGGCAGCTGGGAACACGCAGGAGTTCAAAAATATTTGGGCTCAAGCGTCCAAAAAATGCGATGCAACACTTGTCAGGAACTTGATGAAGATCATTCGATCCAAAGTTCGAAAATTCGTGAAGGAATAACTTAAATTTCATCCGGTCTTAATTATGTTCAAGTTTAACCTCGTACAATAAAGGATCAATTTTTTGTATGAATAAAATATCGGTTTTCAACATAATTTGAAAGAAAGTTTGTGGATAGCTTATTTTCGATACACTCCTTACTGCCTTTAAGCCATTCTTTAAATTTATAATGGTTTTATTATTGCAATAGACATGCTATTTTGATTAAAAGCAGCTTTCTATGATATGAAAGATGTGTCGTTAATTGTTTTACTTTAGGCTATTTTTATAACATTTTCTAGCAAAAAGTTGAAGTCGAGGAACTCTATCCCTTCATAAAACCTTTCAGTGATTCAATAATAAAACTCCTTCATATTTGTTTAACAGAGCCATGATAAAATATTTCATAAGCACGTTTTGTCGTTAAAAAAGCCACCATTAAGCCCCATTAGGATTCTCACCTGAGCATAAAGCATTTACTATAGCATTTCGTACTACATAAAGTTTATAATAAGATGCTCTACCAATGTTGTCATAACACCATTAAATTCGTATAATTAATTCGTATAATAACTTGGGGCTAACCTGGGGGCTAACTTTTGATGTAGCTTGAACTGTTTTCTGGCAGCAGCTTGGTTACCATATAAGCTGTTTGACAGCTAAACGGTCTTGCACATAGAAAATTAGCGTCACAAAGATGGCATTTCAAAAAATCATTTATTTATAGATGCTTTCATGAAAACAAAGCCGCATTTTCAATAATGCCACTTGAAAATTCAATGTTAATGCCACTGCCCCTTTTTATTTCAATCTTCATTCTTCTATATATCTTGATATATAATCTTTGACACGGCTTATTGTTGTACGACAGTTTATGTGGGATAAAAAAAGTATTGAATAAGAGTGATTAAGCAAAAAAAAAATATCTTCAACAATCTTCAAGAATTACACTTTTTTTAATAATTTTTTTAGAAAATACAATGTATTCCTGAAGCGCACCTAGTTTTTCAGCTCTTTTCAAGGTCTTTACACAATGCATTTAATTTGGCACTTCAAATTTCAACACTATTGGTTTAAACTTGTCATAGTTTATGATAAATCAAGCTGACATAAATATTTCACTTTGAGAGTACTGACGTTTTATTTGAAATGGGTAAATTTTGTCTTCAATCAGAATGATGAATACGATTATAATGTGAATAAAACTATTTTTTGTGCCATTATGAATCCTAGAGGGTTTGAGCTGTTTAGTAGAATACCTGTAACTATAAATTAGAAGAAATATTAGTATTTTCCATTTAATTCCAACAGATTTCAGTGCTTATCTTGCCAGATACGCGAATTTCGTCTACAACGTGCAGACTTCTTCAGTGTCTCGTACTAAGTCGAGTTATTAGTACGAGACACTGAAGAAGTCTGCACATTGTAGACGAAATACGCGTATCTGAATCTGCTCCGGGCATCGGCTGTGGATGATTGTGTCAAGTATTTGTTACGCACTGTTTCGTGATCAGACTGAGCGCGTTATCTATTGTTTCGTTTACCTTTTGTTCAGCGGCTCGAGTAATGGAGTGAGCACAAAAAAAGGCTGTTTCCCGGTGAGATTTGCTGTTCCGACGGGTGTTGTGGGCTGGTGGTGGGAATCATAATTTATTGTGATCCATATTGCTCGTTCACCATGCTCGCCGCGCTACCACATGTTGAAACAAGTAAATCACTGTACCATTTTGTGAATGGCTCCAGCAACATCCCTACTGTTGGTATAAATGGTCAAATTGGCGCTGAAGCGTTAATATCAATATTTTGTTTTCCTGATGAAAAACCACAACCACACTTTGTGAGTGGCCCCAATAGCATCCTGACTATTGGTATAAATCGGAAATTGATACTTCAATTTAAATATTTCACTGAACAACTTATCATGTTATCCAAAATCCCAGTGATTGCTCGTGGAAGTACAGTGGACTCCGCGGCTTCCAATCAAGCAAGTATCACGTCAACATATTCCTACCATGTCCTTGTTTGACCTGCATTCGGGTGGGACCGGCGCTGGTATAGACTTAGTTTGTGATCGCCAGTTTTACACATTGGGGATGTATGTTAGTCCCAAGCATCATCTGTTCTCCCTCTCTGTGTAATAACAGCTGATCTGACAATAACGGAGTAGCAACCTTGGGCACTCGATCGTGATCATGCTCATGCATCACAGAATTCAAAGCGAGTAAGGGAGGTCTACGGTGGAGTGCAGATGGAAGACGGAAGCAAATGAACCACGAATTGCAACAGTTGCTGAGAGGACCTTTCATCGTACACATCGTTAAAATCGGTCGACTACGATGGGCTGGGCATGTCGTTAGAATGTCGGACGACTGTCTTGTTAAAATGATTCTCGAAAACGAATGGGTACAAGAAGAAGAGGCGAGCAACGAGCAAGGTGGATCGATCAAGTAGAAAACGGCCTGGGGACCCAGCAGAAAGCAAGGCTGGCGAGGTACAGCCATGGGCCGAATACAATGGCCACACCGGCCTTGGTCTGATTGGTCGGCCGTAAGGAAGGTCTCATATGCTGCAGTGAACGATATGTCATGAGTACACCTTCACGAAATGCTTCACCGGGTTTGTATCTAATGAAGACGCCGACCGCCAGGCAGCAATGACGGAGAAGAAACCCATTCAGGATGACGACACCCAGGACTGTAAATACAACAGTAGAAAGCCCTGGTGGTGCTCAGGACTAATAATCAGCAGCATCACGATGGTCCTCCTGCGAGATGGTTGAGTTGCTTGTGGGCCCTGCGAGCTGATACCGATTAAAGAGTACAGCAACGAATACGGTAACGGAAAAGGACTAGCAATTGGAAACTCGGGCCGTGGAATTGTCGATATCTCAGTCTTCTTGGAAGAACTCGCGTGCTTTCCGACGAATTGAAGAACCGCAAGTTTGCCATCGTAGCGCCGCAGGAGCTGTGCTGGAAAGACTACCAGAACTGCGGCAATACACACGAGATGGGAACAGCTTTTATCGTGATGGGTCAAATGCAGAAGCGCGTGATAGAGTGGTGGTCCGGTTCTTCAACATCAACATCATTAACGTGCACAGGCCTCACCTCGGTAGTACTAATGAAGACAAAGAAGAATTCTACGCGCAGCTGGAGCGTGAATATGATCGCTGCCCAAGCCACGACATCCAGATCATTATTAGGGATTTATTGTAATTGGAAATTTCAGCGCACACCAACTGACCAACGACAACGGCCTTCGACTTATCGACTTTGCCACCTCCAAAAACATGGCCGTACGTTGTACCTATATGCAGCACAGCTTTCCACCAGAGGATGAGCTCGACGAGACCACACCCCCTCCCCCCCCCCTAGAGGCCTGTTGGAACACAGTGAAAACAACTATCAGCAGCGTCGCGGAGAAAGTCTTAGGTTACGTGGAACAAAGCCGACAGAACGAGTGGTTCTACAAAGGATGTCAGCTGGTGTTGAAAGAAAAAAACGCAGCGTGGGCATTTATGCTGCATCAAGCTACCCGTCAGAAAGTGAAACGGTACAGACAGAAGCGGAAACAGCAAACCCAACTTTACTCACTTCATCGAAGGCCGGGCTACATCGGACCAAATCTTCATTTTACGACAGATCCTCGTGCAAAAGGGCCGTGCAGATAGAGTCCCTACGCATCATCTATTTATAGACTTCAAAGCCGTATATAATACAGAGCTATGGAAGTTCATGGGATCTCGTTCTGAGACAGCTGACGACACTTAGGCTACAATGGATGGAACCCATCTTCTGTGAGGACATTGGGCTGATTATCGGGTTTATTCGAATCCCGCAATGGGCTTTGTCAAAATGTCACATTATCACTAAGTCAAATATCGAATGAAATAACCTGTTAAACTTGTGTTAACAATTTCAAATTCGACGTAATTACCAAGGGGGGGGGGGGGGGTAATTACCAAGATTTGAAGACGAGGACAAGTGCTGCAGAAATGTCGCGAATGTAACGTGCCCACCACCATCTTTTGATCGATTTCAAATCAGCTTATGATACAGTCGACCGAGACCAGCTATGATTATGAACGAATTTGGATTTTTTGATGTGCGTCGTCCAAGTATCAGGGACACTCTCGAGTACCTTCGAATCTCGGAGAGAGTTACGGCAAGGTGATGGATTGTCGTGTTTGTTGTTTGAGTGGCACGATCTTCAGGAAGTCTGTCCAACTATTTGGCTTCGCCGACGACGTTGATATCGTAGCACGTAACTTTGAGACGATGGCGGAAACGAACATCCAACTTAAGGCTGATGCTGGTATGATTGGGCTTGTGACTGATGCGTCGAAAACAAAATACATGCAGGGAAGAGGCTCACGAGAAGACAATGTTAGCCTTCCATCACGAGTTCAGATCGACGGTGATGAAATCGAGGTAGACGAATTCGTGTATCTGGGTGGTCGCATTGGTGACCGCCGATAACAACACCAGCAGAGAGATACAAAGGCGAATTATGGCTGGAAATCGTGCCTACTTTCGACTCCGAATGACTCTATCATCGAACAAAGTTCGCCGAACTACAAAGTTGACCCTCTACAAGACATTAATTAGACCGGTAGTTCTCTACGGCCACGAAACATGTATATTGCTAGTGAAGGACCAACGCGCCCTCGGTGTCTTTGAATGGAAGGTGCTGCGTACGATCTACGAGGAAGTGCAGAGGGAAGACGGAACGTGGAGGCGAATGAACCACGAATAGCATCAGTAACTGGGAAAACCTCCCATCGTACACATCGTCAAAATAGTTCAGCTACGATGGGCTGGGCATTTCGTAAGAATGTCGAACGACAGCCCTGTTAAAATGGTTCTTGAAGACGAACCGAGGCGCGCAATGAGTAAAATGGATCGGTCAAGTGGAAGGCGACCTGCGGACTCTCCGCAGACAGCGAGGCTGGCTTAGCCTATAGGTACAGCCATGGACAATTTCTGTGTTCAGCAGCACACCGGCCTTGGCCTGAATGGTAAGGTAAGTACAGTGACCAGTTCAGAAAGCAGAGTTACAACCAATGGTTCCAAATTCTCTTGAATTCCAAATGGTATGTAAAAATGCTTCTTTTGAAGGAATAAAAAGGTCATGATGCACATCCTAATGTGCAAATACAAGCTTGAAATTTTCTCCACAAAAAGATTAAATAATGACCTTACATTTTTATTGCTAGCTAAGTAAAGAGCATTGACAATATGTACTTTGATTTCAAAGCAAACGCAATGTGTATAATTCGTTTAGTTAAGGATATGAACCCCGCAGCATCCCTCGAGGATATTCGCTGCCACCCTACAGTAGAAAGTTTAATTGAATTCTCCTCCTGACGCTCAGCCTCTGTCTTTCGTTGGTATGGATTGAACATTAACTTGTTCCTTATGGCCACAGAATTTTGTTACTGCAATCGTTGTACTCTTCTTTTCTATTGGTTTAGTTGCCACCCCGTTTTGTCCGTATGTCTTCATCCCCTTTTCCGTGTTGTTGAATAGCTGATAAGTACACACTCCACGCTGCCCTTGCCTGTAGCAGAAGCTATAAACCCAAGAATTCAGACTATCGACGAGTAGGCGGTGGCAAACTTTGCACCATGCTCAAAGATGATTTCGGCTTTATGTTGGGACTTTGCTTCCTTAACAAAGTTGATAGAGGAGAGGCGGTTAAGATGCGCACCATAAGATAAAATAGTGTAGAAATTAAAACGATCAATAAAATTTTATCACTTGAATCAAATTTATTGTTGGCTTGCTGTATGGTCTCCAAATTTGTGTAGAATGTGAAATGTAAAACGATAAAAAGCAAAATTTTGGGGATAAAGTTTTCATGAAAATACGATATTGTGCTGAGTTTGAAATACACGTTTTCCTCTTCGATAAATTTACTTCATAGAAAACTTAATTTCTACTTTTTATAGATTCGATTTTATTCGATCCAAAATTAAATGATGAAAAGTGCAAGTATGTTTTGATTAATGAAAGGTTCGTAAGGCTTTCAATCCTTGCGTCTTCTTCAAAGCAGCGAGTGTCCATCTTTCCCACTGTGCCCCTATCTATTAGGTACACTGAGGACCACCAGCCGGTGGTTAAAATGCAAACATTATCTTGCTGCATGGAGGGGAAGAAATATATGCTTCTTCCATGCCAGTTCAACCAGCAAGACTTCAACGGTGAGTGTGTAACAATTAACGATGGATTGACGTGTTAATCACTGTCTTAAGTTGTGGAGGTGATTGATATAATTGGGCACGAGGAAAGAAACTTCTGACTTGAGCTGAGCCGAAACAAACACGTTCACGCTGACTTAATTTTATCAGCACTTCATCATGCTTGTTGCCACCACTATAGAATCAATAGCGCGTTCCCAACTCTTGGTCCGGTAATGTAATTAACGAATCATTCAGCTAACTCCGGAAGAGCTCAAAATGTATAGCTTCGCACTTCTACCGAATCCGTTTCACCAGCTAAGAACGATCAAAACGTCAGGAAACTTTTGCTTCCATTTCCGCATTGTCGATACGTTGAACAATTCTAAAAACTTTCCTCCTATATCTATTGACTCCGGTGGTGGCGTTCCAGGGATGGGATACAATTTATAATACATTTTATCAGGATTTGTCCATGTCACTGCGGAACAACTACAACGAACTGAATAATGGCAATTTTATAAACTTGATGCTTTATCCCGAAAGTCTTCCAACCGGCTTTTCTCTGTTCTAGACTTTCCGTGTTGAACCCCCAAAGTTGGATACCCAACCCCAAACCAATCGATCTTGGATTGGGTTAAAATTCAATCCCCCACCGGTGAAGCTCAATCGTGTGTTGTCGTCGCTCCGTCTGCCATCGTCGTCTGCTGTGTCTACGCTTTCGTGGGAGGGTTGCAAAAGCAAGGTCCTCGGCATTCGATATTAGCACGACACCGGGTATTATTTATACATGGCTGCTGAGTTTTTCCATTTGTTATCCCCCATAGGCAGCCAGTGTTTGTCCAAATGGGGGATGTTCGTTTATCACCAACCTTTGCACTACCACCACCACCACCACAACTGAACTGCCACTCTGACACAAGTGGCTGGGCTCGGCTGCAATTGCCGGCATTACAAATAGTCGCAGAAAAAGGGGACGAATCGGGGAGTTTGGTCTTTCCCTTTTCTCTTCCAGAACAGATGAAACTCGCTAAGAAGTATGGTTAACGTCGGCAATGTTTATCAACTTGTAATAACAATATTGCGGAAGCGAGAAAGTTTCTCCGTGTTATCGTTTATAGTTCGTGAAGGTGAAACGACCCAGAAGCCTTTCGCTGATTCCAATTCGTATGTCAGGTTCTTGGAAAGGAGGGGGGAGGGGCATGATGGCTCCCTTTAGAGCGTACAACTTGAAATCAAAAGAAAAATTAATACTTTGGAACTGATCGACTGTAGCCGCTAATAGATCAAAAATATTCGCTTTATATTAGTAAGCTCATTAGTCCAATCTGTTTTTCCGAGCAACCCTACACATTTAGAAATTATTTATTTTATAGCAGAAGATGAGTTAATATAAATTACCCGTAGCTAAATCTCTGAACTCCCAAACTTTTTCCAGTTTAATTTACCACCAGACACTTTCCATTTATTTAAAATACGCCAAAATTTGTCCAAACCATTTTCTTTTCTCTGGAATCCGGCAAACAATGCCAGACGGCATTGAGCACAGCTGCCCAAATTCTTCTTTCGCCATGTGATAACACCCTTACAAAAGCAATTCACCAAACTTCAAACACATTAGCAATTCACCAAACTTCAAACACAGTAGAAATTCTATGAAATTGATTGAATAGTAGTTGGTTCCTTTATTCTCGTTTTTGTTGGGTTCGAAAAATTATCGAGTAGTAAGAAGTCTAAGTTCTTCTAAAAACTTAAATACCCTGAACTTTTGGGATGCTTTCGGAATGATTGGAAAGTTTCCCGATTACCTGGAAAGATCCCTGAAGTTCTAGGAAAGTCCTCAAACTTATGGAAAAATCCTTTGAATGTTTCCTAAACTTTTCGAATGCTCAAAAAATCTAGTTTCCTGTTTATCTGGGACGTTTTCTGAAATTCTGGAAAGTTCCCCGATCTTCCCCGAGAAATTTCCTGAATTGCTGAATCCCCTGAGCATTTGGGAGTTTATTCGAGCTTTTGGAAAGTACCCTGAGCTTCTGGAAAATTCTCTGAATTTCTGGAACGTTCTATGAACCTGACCTTTTAGAAAGTTTCCTGATCTTTGGGGGAGTTCTATGATCTTTGTGAGCAATTCCTGAAGTTCTGAGAAGTTTTTTGAATTCATGAGAAACCCTGAACTTCAAGGAAGTTTCTTGAACACCTACATGTTTGCTGACTTCTAAAAAGGTATATGTCTAGCAAGTTTTATGAAATTCTAAGAAGTTCACTAAACCTCAAGGAAGATCCGCAAACTGTTGAAAAGCTTCAAGAATTTCTTTTGGAGGTTCTCTAATTTTCTGGAAAGTTCCTTGAATTTTTGGAAAGTTCCCTGAACACCTTGAGTAGTTCTATGAACTTCTAAAAAATACCCAAAATAATCTGATAAGTTTTCATAACTTCTGGAAGCCCGCTGAATTTCTGGATAGTTACCTGAACTTCTGTGAAGAGCCCTTTACTTTTGGAAACTTTCCTGAACTCACGGTAAGCTCCTTGAATTTGTGGACAATTCCCTGAATTTCTAGGAAACAATCTGAATTTCAGGAAAGTTGTCTGAACTTCTAGGAAGAACCCTTAATTACTAGAAAGCTTCCCGATTTTCTGGAAAGTTCCCTGATTTTATGGTATGTTCCTTTGACATCAGGGACAATAGCTAAACCTCGGGAAACTCTAAGTCAAATCTTAAAAGTATTCCGAGCTTTTGATAAGTTCCCTGAGTTTCTAATTGCACTGAATTTACAAGTTTTTTTTTCGAACTTTTGGGAGATAAGTTTTGTCCATCAGTTTCTTAACCTTTTCCGATATTGGGGGTATAAATACTGCGGACCGTAAGTCTTAAGGACAGATTTGCAAAAATTCCTCAGGGTCACCAACCCCCATGTTTTCGTCGAGAGAACTAGCTGAGGACATACGCCAACATCCGTTAGGCTGCAGTGCACCTATGTAACACTAAGGCCAACATATCCAGCTGCATCGCAACTGCTGGAAAAAGGCATCAGTTGACTCTAGTTGTCGCATAATGTCTAGGATCATATCCCTTGGCATGTTGAGACGTCGCAGAAAGTGCTTCTTGTCATAGGTTGGCGTGGCGCTATCTATCACTATCAGCACTATCTAAATTCGTTTAAATGAGATGCATCTCACCACCACTCAAACCAATTCATGGTAAAAAGCTTGCGAAAAATCCTCGGTCTCTAAAAAAAACAAAACTTCTGATCTCTGGATATTGTATAGTCAATCATACAATATCCAGAGATCAGAAGTTTTGTTTGGTGTTGGTGGGTTTAACAACAAAAAATACGTTTTAGCTGGTTCTTTTTAAGTTTGCTGATGCAAATCAACTGTAAAGATGTTAAAATAGACCACCGCTGAAGATGCTCTAAGCGGTACGTTTTGAACAGGCTGAACAATGAGATCGGTGGACCGAGTAAATGACAAAAAAGTTCACCCAAGACGTAAAAGTTCGTGAACAATTATCGGTTGAAAGGCTCCCGGTCTGACATCCAGGCGGCGCCACAAATAAAAACTAGCAACAGCCTAATGGGGTTGTACGTAAAGTTGACGTAGGACTACGTAGCAATGTGTAATGAATGTAATTATTATTATTTTTAATGAACATGTATTAGAATAGAAGGGGACATTGATCGATTGGAATAAGCAAAGCCTTGCCAAATATCAGTGGGGTTTTGTATAACACTTGACCATTTGATGTAAACTAAGTTAAACCGTTTGTTGCATAGTGTGGTTCAACTTGTTAGATTAGTTTCGTTTGTTTCATAGAGCAACATTGCAATGTAGGTTCTGTTCTAATGGGACGTTGGATCAGCAAAGATAAGTAAGTACGTGAGGAAATTCTATGGTTTGCTCTTTAGAAATCATTTGGCAATCTTAGAAAGTGTTTCAAAGGATGAAAGGACAACGGCTGTGCTGGCAGTGATGACTGTCTTGATATGATCTATCTTTATCGGGTAACAGATTGTTGAAAGCCTGTTCGAAAATTCAAAATCAAATATCAATGATATTCAAATCTATCGACGGACGATAAACTGATTAGCGTTCAAAGTGTTTCAAATATTCGTGATGGTCGCTATTTTTAAATTACTCATTTGACCAGCGGATAGACGCAGTCTAGGTCAAAATAGTGTGAATAGGGTCTTAACGAACGTTATACCAGCATTAGAAAGTAAGTATGTGAGAAAATTCTATTGCCCACTCTTTAGAAAGGTTTGGTAGCCCTGAAAAGGGCCGTTTGTTTTGGATGATGATACGGACACGCTCGTAAAGTTATGCCAGTTAGTATCTGGAATCACTTATTGTGTTGCAGCGGCACGAAAAGTGACCGCTGCAAGAATTCTTTCACGTTTCCGGAAGCGAAAGAGCTTGGATCGAGTGCCTCAGCGTCGTAGTGGAGCATCTGACCGCAAGCTGAACCAGAAGGTGTTGAGAACCGTCAGTACAAACCCTGGACTATCAGATAATGAAATCGCACAAAAATACGCTGCTGCTCACAGTACCGTTCGAAGAATTGCTTTGCGAGCAGGATATCGTTCTTATAGAGCCAGCAAACAACCAAACAGAACGTTGGAACAAAGTTTCGTCACCAAAACTCGAGTTCGGAAATAGTACCAGCAGGTATTCACGAAAGACCAAGAATGCCTGCTAATCGACGATGAAACCTACGTCAAAATGGATTTCGGACAGCTTCCTGGCCAAAAATTCTCCATGGCGACGGCACGAGGAGATGTTTCTGCGAAGTTTAAGTTTGCTTTTACGGACAAATTTGCCAAAAAAAAAACTGATGATTTGGCAAGGGATATGCAACTGCGGAGCAAAGACCAATGTGTTCGTGACGAATAAGATAGACTCGAAGCTGTACAAGGAAGAATGCCTCAAAAACTGCGTACTACCTTTCTTCAGAGCCCAAAACGGTCCAGTGATGTTTTGGTCAGATTTGGCGAGTTGCCACTACAGCCGGGAAGTCATCCAGTGGTACCGCGATAATAACGTAGATTTCATCGATAAAAACATAACCCAAAAACAGAGATTTTGGACAATAATGAAGCGGAAGCTTAATAAAAGTGGAAAAAAACGAGACGCGACTCAGATGACCAAAATGTGGAACAAATGTGCCAAGGAAGTTGACTCCGGAGGTGTGCAGCGTTTGATGGGAGTAATAAAGAAAAAAGTGTGAATTTTCATTAGAAACGAAGAGAAATTATTTGTATTGATATTTTTTACTTTAACAGTCAATTAACTTTGTTTCGATGTATTAAACTTATTTGTACGCCAATCCTTTACCGAGATACAGATGATTTTATTATTCTAAATGGACATAGCTTTACTGCTAATGTGAAAATCGTGTATCAAAATAAAAGAAGATAAATAGGAGATATCAGCGACAGCAGCTCTAAACACATAATTTTCAAACGAACCAACTCGATAAGTATCAGCGAATGTAGAATACGGATTGAAATAATGAACCTCGCACATACAGACTGTCTTCGTAGATTCGGCAATAATGTACAAAGGTATTAAAAGGAAAGAGCACAGCCACATTTCAAAGACGTAGCTAACGCCAACGACGTAGCCAACGCGATTATCATCCAAAATCAGTCCGATTGCTTCTCAGATCAGGTATGGTATTCACTTTAAGATCATGAAACAAATTTCACTTCCTGATGAATTCATAGCCCTTCTGTCGCATAAACGTATGAATTTTTTTTCATCAACCAACGCTTTATTTCCACAACCGTCGGAAGCCTCGCAGTGGAGCACTGATTTTCTTCTAGAGCCGAATAAGCCAAATCAATATGTCCAAAACACAACAAAGATCTGCACTTGCATTTGCAGAGTCGTTTGAAGACCACAAATTCATAATATATTTGTATGAACTTCAAATTAAATAAAAAATAAAGCGAAGAAAAATGACACAAGGAAAATTTTCACGTCTTACTTCGAGCAGCGCACACTACGATCTCGTCAAACCCTCTAGTTTATTAGAGAAAAAAATCCATTAAGAAACGATCGAGATATTAGCGTCTAGTTGCTTCAACTTTTCATGTCGATAGCCATTTTCAAATTTCATTTTGCATGCTTCCCATAACGTAAGCTAGCTTTATATTTGCGATTCAGAATAATTGACTATTTAAACTTCCAGAGCCACACAAGTCTTCATGTATGCGATGAATGGAATATTTAATCTATTTTAGCCACATCTTACTGGCAATTCGCACGAATTTGGAACGGAATGCATGGTAAATTCCAATCAAACAAACTCTTAAGCTTAGAAAATTGTCGTTCTAAAAAGGATGGATTTTAAATAGTCCTTCATTAAATTTTACCTTCTAGGTCTTCTGGTGAAGCAGGTTATATCATCCGTTGCACGCTGCGCCTTACCAAAAGATTGTTACCTACTGGATCACACAGAAGCACCTTGTTTCGCTCCTTGTGATTTTACCCACCGGCTGGCTACATATACACCACTGGCTTGGTTCAACTGTCCTAACACATGACAGCATATCCAATGGCTGCCTAGCAACGGTTGCATAGCCAACGGCTTGCTAGAAACAGCCTGCTGAGCCATCAGCTATCTGACCAATAGTTACTCACCAGTGCACCCTCTGCCGAGTATCTGACACCGCTAGCGGCCTATCCAATACTGGCAGAAGTTGTCTCTATTGTATTCGGTACCTCGCCAGTCTCGCTGTTTGCGGAGAGTCCATAGGTCGCCTTCTACTTGATCAATCCACCTTGCTCGTTGCGCGCACCCGTCGGTTCCCGCGTTGTACCCGTCGGTTCGTTTTCGAGAATCATTTTAGCAGGCCTGTTGTCCGACATGCTTACGACAAGTCCAGCCCATCGTATTTAGCAATGTGTACGATGGAAGATTCTCTCAGCAACTGATACAATAAAGCCAAATGGATGAACAGACTTCCCGTCGTGCCACTCGTGTCTATCCCAGGTCTTCGAATCACACCCTGCAATGCAATGTTAAACAACAAACACGACAATCCATCACTTTGCCGTAACCCTCTCCGAAATTCGAAGGGACTCGAGAGTGTCCCTGAGACTCGGACGACACACATCACCTGATCCATCGTTGCTTTGACCAACCAAAAAAGTAATGTGAATTTAGTAAATTTAGCCAGCAAAACAAAATTAGAAGACATCACCTTTTATTTGCGTTATTTTCAATAGTTTACAATTGTTGGAGGATAAATTTTGACAACTGAATTGATACGTGAGAAAAATTTAGAACCGATTGATGTGAACATCTTGAAAATCTATCGAGCATTAATTAAGTAATGAGCCTTCAATTTGTAACGATATTTCGTGACGGTCCAAAACACAACAAAGATCCTACACAGAAAAAAATAATTAGTTTTAACAAGCGCGAATAATTTTCCCTCGTTTTATTCCAAGCCAATGGAGGCGTAAACAACGAAATTGTTTGCAATCTTTCATGCGCCATACAACAATGTTTGCAATCTTTCATACAACAGGCTAGATTCAGGCGTTGTCTGGCTAAAATTTACATGAAATATCCATTATTTTCTGCCAAATTTAGTATTCCTTTTATGTGCATTAGATAACGCAGAAAATTCAATGTTTCATTGTATCTGTGTGTGTAAGACGTATTCTAAGTCAAAACTTGATCTGAAGAGAAAAGTATTTTGATTTGGAACGCAAGTTGAAGCAAGTAAACATGGCAAAACTCAAGTTAAAATTAGGGTGGTCCTCATTTCACGGAAATACATAAACTAACTCTTTTATTTGCAGAAATAGACGTTTACACTCTTGGGCAAAATTGTAGCGCAGAAAAGTTTATGGAATTTTCATTTATAATTTTTTGTAGCAAATATTGACCGATTTAGAGCAATTTTCCCTTATCAACTTAGGGTGTACCATATTTTTTTTCCCTAACTTTCTTATTTCAATTCTCACCGTAAAGTTGTGTTACGACGAGTTTTAGAACTTTAAAAGACGCGTACTTTGATATACAAATTTAGCTCTAACCAATCAATAGTTATTGAAGTTTTTCTAAAAAAAATACGCGCTTATCAAATGTTGATTTCTATGATTGGGGCAAATACAAAAAAAAATTAAAAACGTCATTTAAAAGATCAATTTATATTGTTTAACATATGTGAAAACTAGAGATATGTTATTTCTGATTCTTGTGAAAATTACATTTGAATCAGATGGATTTTTCAATTACTATTGATTGGTAAGAGCTAAGGGCAATGTTAATATATTAAAATACGGGTCTTTAAAAGCTCTACATTTTGTTTCAACAAAATTTTACAATAAAAATTGAAATAAAAAAGTTAAGGCAAAAAAACATTTTTTATGGGACACCCTAAGTTGATGAGCAAAAATTGCTCTAAATCGGAAATGGTTCCTGCCAAATTCAAGTTTTTGTTTGCAGATAAATTTGCACATAAATACATGATTTGGCAAGGCATCTGTAGCTGCGGTAGGAAGACCAAGGTTTTCATCACTGATAAGACATTTAATTCAGAGCTTTACAGAACGGAATGCCTCCAAAAGCGAATATCGCCATTCATCAGATCCCAAAACGAACCTGTCCTGTTTTATCCAGATCTTGCAAGCTGTCATTATAGTAAAACAGTGCTGCACTGATATGAAACCAACGGGTTTCAGTTCATACCGAAAGAACCCACCAAACTGTCCCCAGCTCAGACCGATAGAGAGATTTTGGGCTATTATGAAGAGGAAGCTGAAGGTGAATGGCAGAGTCATCAAAAGTGTCAATGAATTGAAAACGAAGTGGAATAAGATTACCAAAACGATGGATGAGAATAATGTGCGCCGGTTGATGATGTCCTCAAATTTCTTCGAAATCGAAATGTTTAATTTTTATTGTTTTTGCCTATAAAGTTCACATAAAGTCAAACGTTTTAGTTAAGATAGAATACTATTTTGTTAATGTATATTCGAAATATGCGCAATAGTCTATGTTTCAATGCTAACTGGGCCACACCTCAAAGTGTTCGGGGAACATCTACAAGGAAGCCAGGATGAGGAACAAACCTACACCAGAATGCCACAGCGACCGGAAGAAGAGTAGGAAGGATTGTCAAACGAAATCCTAACGTTCCCATCCGAGATGTCGAAAGCAACAGTGCAAAGAGCCAAGCAACAAGTCGAACCGTCTACAAACAAATTACAACTACACCCAATTCAGATGACTAGCAAAACCTCACGATCAAAGCACGAGAATGGTAAATGTTCACGCATTGTTGACCAAGTTTAATGTCGTCATATTAGACGACGGAACATATGTCATGGTAAGATTCAAGTAGCTTTAACGGGACGAGAGTTTTACACGACTACCGGAAAAGAAAGGGTTCATGATAGGTTCAAGTACCCGAAAAATACTTGGTTTATCAGTTTGGCGTTCGTGACAACTAGCATTATCAACTAATATATTTATGTAAAGGGATGTTTGCTTGAACACTTGTTACTTCACCTGAAGGAACGCATTTGTTCTGTACTGTTTTGGTTCGATCATAGCCTTCTACTTACTAGATTGATCTCTATGGCGTCTGTTCGGATGCCATGAATAACATTTTGCAAGTAATATAAATCTTCGTTCGAAATGAAAAAGAGTTTTCGGAAGATGTTATGTAGGGCGCTAGTTACCGCGTGCATTATTTACCCTCATGTACTGTTTCCATTTACTTTATTGCTTATTCACGCCAGCTGTTTAAAAATATCCACCAAGCAACAGCTCAGAAGAGTTCTGGGCTTAGCCTTGAATGCTTTTAATCTCAGCCTTATTTCCACCCACTTGTTTATATACTGAAAATTGCACTCCTGAGCCTTGTTGTCGCATTTCTCCATTGTTGCACTTTAACTTTCATTCCGCCCAGCAGGTACTTCGCATAGTTTTCCTTCGGACCATCTAAGTCCTTCCTAAAAGCATCCCACCTTATATAGTAACAATATCTAGTAGCTCTTAATGCGATAAAAAAAAACTTCGCCGCAAAATTTGTTTGCCCTTTCGTCGCATTTTTATCATCGAGGATTTTGTTTCCTTAGTAGTCGTAAGCCATCTTCTTCGAGAGAATGTTTCGTCTTTCTTCCCGAATGGATCATCGGCAATGGCCTGTCAGAAGTTCTAGGCCGTGATAAAACAGAAAACAGCCCCTTTCCATCATTCTCGCTCTCTTGCTAACTGCTTGTCAATTACGGGGATTTCACGAGAAAAATTGCGGAGGGAAAAGGGATCAATGAACTGTGCTCGAACGAGTATAGTTCGCTTTCTCCGAAGGTAAATGGCACGTGCAGAAAGGTCGTTCATCTTCTAGACTAATTGATTGTTTTCCTTCCATAGCCTAGGGAAAAAAATGGTACTTCTGGTGTTCATCTATTTCCAATCCTGTCGCGGTACTTTTTAGCATTGTACAGTCAACTCTCCATTTTTCAATGTTCCTTCATAGTTCAATAATTTGAGCAGTCCTTTTTGATTTCCGTTCTTCCATCGACATTCTCTTTATATCGATCCGTATGTTTATGGTCCCAGGAACATTTTCTAAAAGCCCGATGTGCATATTTATTCGTGCTCGTAAGTTAATTTATTACTGTTCTGTATCTCTATAACCCCATCAATATCTTGATTTGAAGCAATAATTTTAGTTTCAAATCATGCTCATTGAACATGCCTCGTGGCTTATGCATTTGACCGCTTCCTTGTACCATTCAAATCCCATACATCTATATAAAGCACGATTTCCGATGCATCGTGGAATGCGATTCCATTAGTCAAACAAACAACCACTTTCCCAAAATATCAACATTCCAGCAGTAGAGTTATGACTTCGTTAACTCCACACAAACGACGTCCTCAGGAAATCCACTTTCCTGGTACAATTTTAAAACAACATCAACTCTTCTAATTTCCACCACTAAATCATACCCAATGGTGGATTCTTATGGAAAACAACAATTAAAACCCGCCTTAAAGGTCCCTGTCATAGAACACCGAAACAGAGATTTTTCGAAGACGCATATTTTATTCACTAATAGCAACGCCACCCGAGATTCCGAAAACTCTACAGCCGTTGAATGCAATAAAAGTGGCAGAGCAGTGACATCGGAGTGACGGGCGGGAGCATAAAATATTTTCCAAACCGTCAAATTAGGGACCGTTTTTGTGAACTCATAAAGCGGCGAGAGACACAAAGAGACTGTAGCAGCACGCATCGCATCGCATATGTAGCACTTTGAAAGCGTGAGCTTAGAAGCGAACGGACTGGCATGTGCATGATAATAACTCAAATCCATGCTGCTACCATGGGAATCAGATGGAAATGGAGTTGTAAAAGTTGTACTACTCCGTTATGCAGAGGGATGTGAGGAGAGGTAATCCGGTAGTTTTGGACGTGCGGCAGCATAATGCATTGTTTTGATGTGTGACCGTTTAGTTGAGCTCTTCATTAGGCCGGTTCCGCTGAAATTTGAAAGCGGCCAATGGAAATGACCAATGGAGCGTTTCGAGGATGATTTGTTAGATAGAATTTAATTGCTTCGGTTTAATTACTGATAATATGCATTTAGGGATGGGAAAGCTATTTCAAGGGAATCCACCAGTGGGACGCGTTAGCTATAATTAATTGTGTCATTTGTGGGTCGAACAGTTCTATTTATACCTGTTCAAAGTATGGCAGCCAAATTTTCAAATTTATTTGTTATTGTTAGAAAAGAGAGTGTATCAATCCTCTATCAGAATAGACTACTCTAAAGTTACACTAAAAAATATTCAATAAGCATGGATAACAGTTAATCAGCCAGTTTGCCCATTATACAGAAAAGGTCAAAATTTGACCGTCAAATTTATCTATGATCTCAACGTTATCAATTTAACTTTGGTGGCTTGGTACAACATATTACCTTAGCGTAACGCAAACGCAAGCCATTTTTGAAAATCTCTTCTGATTTTCGTTGTTCATTGTTAACCTTTCTACAAAATCTAAATATTTTATGAATATTCACCTGAATACAAAATTGCATATAACCATAAGCCATAAAAGGCTAGGACACGAGTTAGTGCTCATGTCCCAACCGCCAGTCAAGCTCTCACGCAAGAAAATGCGCTAAATTCTTGGATTTGGAGCTTGGATACAAGTGGAAAACGCCTGTGTGGACAACAAAGGAGTGCATTAACATTCTTAGCTTCGTCACTCCCAACGACCTATATACATATGCTTTCTCACCAAGGAAAGCCTCCCGAAAAATCCCATCCAACTTCCAACTCCAGATGTCTATGAAGATCGCATGAGTTCTCAGCATCTTCTTAAGTAGACATCTAATCAACACTTCCCTCCCATCCCTTGCTGATAATAAGGACCTGGCCAGGTGTTGTACAAAGAGAACGATGGATGAAGAGCATGTCACACCCAAGGCAGCTCTTCTGGTGCTTCCATCGTCTCTACAACAACCACCCCAGGATTGTCTATGGTCGGAAAATGCTATGCTATGCTATGCTATTCACCTGAATACTAAATTGCAATACGATTGCAAAACAGAACCATAAAATAATAAGTTATTTTGTTGTTGGATAGTAAAACATACCATTTATGTATACTGCCGTTCTACGCATAATTGTCCCATGTTCTATGGGTTTCCCTATATACATAGGACAGTTATGCTAATAACGGCAGTATAGTTCCATTAAAATGACTCTATTGCCACCATAAAGGGTGCCCCACATCATATTGCATCACGAAAAAAAACGCTGTAGAAAATTACCCATTGGGTATTTTCTATCGAAATTTTGGGTAAAAGTAGTTTAGAGTGTGTTTTTGTTGTTGTATTTTTATTGCTGTCACTTTTTCGAAAATTGGAAAAAATGGCGTCACCCAAAAAGCAACGTCGGGAATTGATTTTGCCCAAGCACCTGGAAAATCCTCAACTCTCTCATCGGGACATCGGAAAATAACTCGGAATCGTGCAGTCAACGGTGAGTCGTTTGAAACGTTACTTCAAAACTGTGAGCATCGAACGGAAGGAAAAATGCGGTCAGAATGGATGTTATGCCTCATTGTATCATCATGGATGATGAAATTTAAATCAAGGCGGACGTCCGACAGCTTCCGGGGCTACTGTTCTTCGCCGCCCAGTACAAGTTTGATGTTCCGGAGGAAGGAAGGAAGTAGAAACTATCAAAGTTTGCCAAGAAGTACATGATTTGGCAAGCAACCTGCTCATGTGGAAAACGGAGTGCACCGCTCGTGACTACCGGGACTGTAACCGGGGATATCTACCTCAAGGAATGTCTAAAGAAGCGTCTGTTTCCTCTGTTGAAGCAACACGACGGTCCTACGATCTTCTGGCCTGATCTTCGTGTTACTATTCAAATGGTGTCCTGGAGTGGTACGAAGCCAATTCACAGTGGTCCAGAATGCGTATTTAGCTGGAAAGATACATTCTCAGCCTAAGTTTGAAGCTTTGGAGTTTTGGAGGATGTTTCTAATAAAAAAGCGCTTCTGTTGATGCGAAGGAAAACTAGGGTGGTCCTTACTTTCAGAGAAATCGAAAATCTAACTTTTTCATTTGCGGAAATAAAGGCATACGTTATTTGGAGATGTTAAAGTAAATAATTTCAAGCAACTTTGATGGTAAAATTATTTCTGTACCTTTTTATATGACCGAATTAGAGCATTTTTTCGGATGTGCCTACAGAAAAAACAGTTTTTTGCTCTAACTTTTTTATTCCAAATTTGCCAACAACGTTGTCTCGAGATGATGTTTATAACATAAAAAGATAAAAGTTTTGACGTGTGAATCTTGCCGATGTCTCTTACCGTTATCGAGTAATTAACGATTTTCTTATAAAATTACGCCCTTTACAAAAGTGTTTTATTAAATTTAAAAAATAATCAATCTCCACTTTTCACGCATGATATACAATAATAAAAATCCTTTGAAATTCTGTTCAGACATTTTTTTTTTGTGCTCCCCAACTAGAAAAACCAACATTTGAATAAGGCGTATTTTGTTTACAAAAACGATAATAACTTTTGTTTGACATACGATAGAAACAATTTCAGCACATCAAGAGTTGTAGAATGCACTTTCATTGTTCTAGAATCAGTGCGAAGATAACTTTGCTGAAAAATTTGAAATAAAAAAGTTACAGCAAAATAACTGATTTTTATAGGGACACCTTAAGCTACGTAGGAAAAAAAGCTCAAATTTGGTCATATCAAAAGCTACAGTAAAAAATTATCATCAAAGTTGTTTGAAATTATTCATTCTAAGACTTTTCCAAATAATGTATGTCTTTATTTCTGCAAATAAAAAAGTAAGATTTTCGATTTCTCTGCAAATAAGGACCATCCTAGTTTTCATTCACAACAAAAGAAGCGTCTTGTTATTAGAAACAACTTTGTGCATGACAATTTTGCGCCAAAACTTTAAACTTAAGCTGAGAATGTATCTCTCCAGCTAAATTCGCATTCTGGACCACTGTGCAATGGGGTCACTTCCGTATCCATGGACATGAATCCCTCAACGCACCGGCACAAAGACCCATCGAAAAATACAGGGCTATTATGAAGCAGGTTCTACGAAAGCATCCCAAGGAGGTTAAATCTAAATAAAACATGAAGAAAAAGTTTGTTTCCGTACAGAAGAAGCTGCAGCCAGTTGTACAGAAGCTAATGAGTGAAGTTAAGCGTAAGGTGCGAGCGAACGGTTATGGTATTGAAGTTGAATGAAATGTGCCAGAAGCTTATTAATGGGTTATATTTTATTGTCTGAAAGTTTAAAAAGGATCGGTTAACTAGGTAATTTTCTACAGCGTTTTTCCGTGATGCAGTTTGATATGGAACACCCTTTAAAACGTACATAATGAAGTCTATTGTAGCTGAGAATTTGATAATTGATAAATAATTAAATAAATGGTTTTTGTTTGAAATCTTCGAGAAAATATTTTTTTTTATTGTTAAAAGTGCCACCCACAATAGATTTTATGGTGAATAAGTTTAATTGACCATATCGTTGAATACAATAGAAGCGATAAGATCAACCGAAAATTTCCACAATAAGAATATAAGCTAAAATACATATCGCCAATTATAATTTGTCCTTTCGCTAGCGCGCAAACACCCAAACCGCCTCATGTGCAAAAAAAAGGTGAACTGCTGACGCCATAATCGCACCTTGAATAACAACCCAATAAGTAGGGTATCGAAAAGTATTTGTAAGCATTTTACAATCGAAAAAAAAACAGATCTCATTGCACTAATTTTCATATCAAGGTATTTTATAACATCATAACATGTTAAAGTATCAATTAAACTAACAAATTAATTAGCAAACTGTAACCATTATACTGTCCATTGAGTTCTACACCCGTTTTTCTTTAAGTTTGACATTTTTTGGGCCACTGCACCTGCCTTTTTAAGGTTCCGCTTGACGATTGCCCAGTAGCGTCCGATCAGTCGTAGTTGCTGACAGTTTGATGAGTTGATATCATTTTCAATGAAATTAACGTTGTTATCAGAAAACCACCGTAGAGTCCATTTGGCATAATGAACGAAGGGTAGAACTGAACCAGAAGAAAGAGGGAATCTCATGCTTCCGACATAGTAGAAAGAACATCTTCGACAAGCACTTGTTTCGGTTAATTTAAGCATTTATTGTTTTGTTTAGGAAATGGAGGATCGGAAGCTACATGTGCAAATTGTTAGAACGAGCACCTTCTCACCGCAATTCTACAAACAGATTTCGTGTACATTTTCTTCAAATATGATGAATAAAAACAAATACAAACACAAATTAAACTCTCGGAATTGTTTTGTGTTTTGCACGGATAATTTCCTGGGTGTAGGCAGTTGTAAAAGCGCATAATCAAAAAGTTAAATAAACTGCTACCACAGAAGACCGAGAATAAGGTTTAAACTCAATCGCTCACCATCGATTATTTCGATGTTCCCAGCTATAGAGTTTGTTTGATTGAAATTTCTCTGGTGGCCGGTAGTTAAAACATAACTTCAGTTTTCTCTTAATTCTACGCAAACCTCAAGCAATGCGTACAATTTCAAACACTGCTCGGAAATTTTTAATATTCTTTTAAATCGCAAAGTTCAGCTGTTATCTTTTAGTAAGCTTGCTGTGGGTTATGCTAAAATCCTGGCACCTCTGAGGAAGTATTGTTTAATAATGGGTTTAGTAAAGGGTGTTCCGATCAAAATTTGGTCAAACAGTAATGTGTGTGAGTCGATCAAAGTTTATATTAATAAGTCAAATTCTTTTTCTTTTTCAAATTCAGTTAATACAGAATCAGGAAAATCAGTTAAGCTTCCTTTTTACCGAATGCAAATTGCCGGGTCTTTCGTTTAACACCTGCCATAAGATTTTGTACAGTCTTCTTGTCCACTTTATTCACCGCAGAATTATTTCTCGCTTACAACAGCTTTTTGAGTCTTCTTGACGATGGCCCAATATTGTTCGATTGGGCGGAGCTCTGGCGTGTTGGGTGGGTCCTTAGGCACCACTTGAACGTTGTTGGTAGCATACCACTCCATGGCCTTTTTCCGTAATGGCAAGATGCCAAATCCGGCCAAAATAGAACGAAAAGGCAGTAGACGTATTTGTAGGCACTCGCTCAGATAAATTTCCTGTTCCAGATACAGATGACCTACCACACCAGATATTTCTTCGCGAACTTTGACAGTTTAATGTGCTTGAAAATATTTGCCACCTTTCCCCGTCCGGTTGCCGTATAAAATTCCTGTCCAGGAAGCTGTTTAAAATCTGCCTTGACGTAAGTTGCATCGTCCTGTATTGATAACTGGAGTGCTTATCTCAAAATCAAAATAGAGCTATGAAGCTACACGCACTCATCTTCATGATGAGGGGTGTGCATTTTTTTTAAATGCACGATGAATGAAAATGCGTCAAGTTTAAGTCGACAAAATTTTGATCAGAACACCTTTTATGTCAAACGCGGCTCGGAAATTTCTATAATGCTATCTAACTCCGAAGCTCGGCTGTCATTTTTTAGTAAGCTTGCTGTGGGTTATGCTAAAATCCTAGCACCTCCGAGGAAGTATCTTTAAATAATAGCTTATGTCATCGTATCGTGTGCTTTAGAAACAACCTGCAATGACTATTACGTCAAGAGGTTGTGCCTTGATATGTCAACCGAATGACATCTACTGTCAGAAACACAGAACGTAAAGTAACAAGTTCATCGTGTGTGGAAAACTGCCTCTTCGATATACGAGAGCACAAAGAACAATAAAAGACATCTGCTGAAACATCTCTTTCGAAGCTAGATAGCTAGCGGCTTGCACAAGGCAAACACTATATGAAATCAGTTAGTGCACATCGAATTCTAGCAAAAACAGAAATCAATTCACCCGGCTGTCAATCATGATGACGTGCAACAAGACCATCGAGCGCTCTGATGGGAAGCGTTTTCTCTAAATAACCACTTCGAGTAACAGGTTGCTTCAGCTGCAATGCATTTATACAAGGTCTACAACGTTATTCGAAATAGTTTCAATACGAAATACCACTAGCAGTTCCCCTGAATATATACCAATGTTTAGAGTCAACATATCGTTTGTCAAATGCTTGCTTCTAAAAACTGATAAGGTCAATGACTAATAACATTTTCCACTTAACAAACGTCACGAAACAGCGTTCAAATAAATGTTTCCTGGCGTACTTAGAATCTGGATCATCGTCGTTTTGTAATTGATCAGTGTTTGATAATTGGTCCGGTGCCAACTATCGGTGGCCTGTGACTTCGCTTTCAATGGGTTTGAGAGTATAATTTTAGCTCCGAAACAGTAGCTGATAAATGGTTTTCATTTTGCAAGAGTGCACCTCGAAAATTGCATCCCAGCATTTAAACGAAGTCGCACGATCGCACAGCGCGAGCATTCCCATCCATTGAATCTAATCCATTTTGATTGCTAATTAAAGTAATAAATCAAATTTGGGATCGCACAGGGAAGTCAAACGAACACAGCACAGGTGTTGAAAACAAACATTCGAGATAATTTCATTAAAATGTCACTCTTCGCTATGGTTCAGGATGGTGGAACGAAAACGATTCGTAGTTCGTAGTTTTGAGAACAATGAAAAATGTTCTGTTAATTTTTATTTTCTCTCGTTAGCAATCTCCTGATAGTCGAAGAGCTCAAAATTGGAGCAGGTGAAATCGACGGGGTTTTGCTGTATTTAATAATGACATAGCATCGTCGTACACATTGATTGCACTGCGGTACGAAGGTATAGCTTGCAGGCACACTGCACTCTATCACGGTCACCATTAGACGCAATAGTGCTGCAGGTATACTCATCGACTGCAGGTGCCTATAACTGGAAGGATGCTATGAGTAGATTGTTTACCAAGCCTGATTATCGTTCGCCAGCGCGTGTATGTGCAAATATGACGGGTACTTGAACATAATCAAATGAATTTGAATAAGAGGCAAGAAGCGGTAGAAATTTAATAGGATTACTGGATCGATGGCGTTTTGGACTTTGGTCGGAGTGAAATCATTTTTGCCATCCACCTAAGCCGGGAATGAATTTTGCATCCATCCGGTTTATGGCGCCAATTGGATTGCAGGTAAACATTGGATACGTTTGTATTTCAAACGCCGTGCGAACTATGTCACGCTATGAAATACTTGAAATGGAATTTGAAAAATTAGAAGGCAACCGTAGTAAACGTAAAATAGATAGTCTTTATCGCTAACTAGCTGATCCTGGTGCGAGCGTTGCTACGCCTGCAACTAAATGAATGAACATTACAAAGAACTGACGCTTTTTTTTTTTTTTTTTTACTAAGAAAGGGTTCAAACTTCTATCTGAACATTCTTCTTACCCTGACAATACACAGTTTGTGGCTTAGTTACCTGAATAATTCTCAGGTTTGGTTGAAATGTGTGTTTGAAATCACCAAAGAAACATTTCTTGCATTCAAAAAAACCCCGCATACCAATTTTGGTTCCATTTGCTTCATTAGTTCTCAAGTTATGCAGAAATTTGTGTTTCATCTGTATGGGAGCACTCCCCTCTTCCAGAAGGGGGAAGCGGTCTCAAACAATCATAAGAATCTTCCCCAGCCCCGAAAATCCCTGCATACATATTTTCACTCCGATCGGTCAGACAGAAATTCATTTTAATATATATAAAAATCCTGCGTCCAATAACCCCCACATGCCAAATAAGGTTCCATTTTCTTGATTAGTTCTCGAGTTATGCAGAAATTTGCGTTCTATTTCTATGGGAGCCCCCTCCCACCCATTCTGAAGGCAGAGGGCTCTTAAACCACCATAGGAATATGTCTCTCTTCTTTAAAAAAAATCCACATGCCAAATTTGATTCCATTTGCTTTATTAGCTCTAGAGTTATGCAGAAATTTGTGTTTCATTTGTTTGAGAGCCCCCTCCCCCTTCAGAAGGCAAAAGAGACTCAAATCACCATTGACACCTTTCTCTGCTTCAAAAACCTCCATTTACAAAATTTTTTTTTTTTTTTTTTTTTTTTTGTCTTGATTATCGAGATTTTCAGCCTCGGGCTGGTTCATCTCCCGTCGTAGTCAGTCAAACACCACTTTTGGGCATTTTCATAACTTCTCCGGGGGTGAGATTCGAACTCGTGACTTAGGCGTGAGAGGTATGGATGTTAACCAATACGCCGGGGTCGTCCCCGTCATTTACAAAATTTGGTTCTATTTGCTGGATTAGTTCTCGACTTATGCAAAAATGTGTGTTTAATTTGTATGGGAGACCTCCCTCCCTCCCTTCACTTTCAGAAGGCGAAGGGGTCTCAAATCATCATAGAAACATTTCGTTTTCAAAAACCTTCAAATGCCAAATTTTGTTCCATTTTCTTGATTAGTTCTCCAGCTATGCATACATTTTTGTTTTATTTGTATGCGAGCCCTCCCCACCTTCAGAAAGGGGAGGGGTCTCAAATCAGCATTGAAACAGTATTTACCTTCAAAAACCTCCACATGCCAAATTTGGTTCCATTTGCTCGAGTTATACAGAATATTGTATTTCATTTGTATGGGAGCCCCACTTTCAGGACGGGGAGGGATCTAAAACCATCATAGAAATTTTTCTTGCCTTAAAAACCTCACACATGCTAAATTTGGTTTCTTTTGCTTGATTAGTTCTCGAGTTATGTAGAGTTACGGCGTATCAGTTGTTTTACAGAAACCATGGCGAAATCAGTAAAAAACCTCCGTGTCTGTCTGTCTGTCTGTCTGTCTGTCTGTCTGTCCGCCTGTCTGTCAGTCTGTCTGTCTGTCTGTCTGTCTGTTTTTTATAAGGTTCGGGAAACCCTCATGGACTGACCTGACACAGAGGCCTGCACTTGGTCAGAGTGTGTTCAGGGTTGACCTTTCAGAAAGATCAACTTCTGATTCCACTAAAACCCGGTTCCTTGTTGCACATATGGAACCTCCCGCCGGGACTGCCCTATGGTATTACTTCGTGGAGGGGCTTGGCCATTTGGCTACAAGAGAGTCATTTAGCTCCAACTTCTTGCCACTGCCATTTAGCTCTCACCTAACTTGGTTCAGCCATTCAGCAATGTTATCGAGATGAGTTGTTCCTGACGGTAGGTCTATCCTACTCCGACGGAAGATTACCCGCCTGTGAATTCCGAAAGCGAACCACAGTGAGCCATTTAGCTCCCACAACCTGACGCAATCGACTTAACTTCTCCCTGACTGCGAATCTACCATACAATGACGGAGAGATCCTGACGTTGGGACAACTCTGGAGAACGACAACCTGCTATTACATTCAACCACTCGCTTCTTGATTCTACCGCCATTTTCTATGGACGACGTTAACTGGGCTGGTATCTGACCCACTGATGGCAAGCATCTCGCTTCACAACGCTTCGAATCGTGGGCAGTCACGTGCTCCAGTGTCTCTTGGACATCTGCGCACTCCGGGCAAAAGGGTGACGCCGCTTGTCCGAATCGACGCAAGTATTGCCTGAAGCAACCATGGCCAGACAAAAACTGCGTATGGTAGAAGTTTACCGGCAATGACGCATACTGCCTCCGATGAAATAGGTCGATACGCACTCATGACTCGCATGGCCATGAGCCTGAACGTACTGCACAACTTCGCCTGGTGTCACTTGGTTTCCACCGCTGCGACCCAGGCTGGACATCCGTATCTCAGTATCGATGATGATACACTAGCCAGTAAACGCCGCTTGCTACTGCTAGGTCCGTAGCTATTCGGCATGATTCTGGCTACCGCATTGATAACCTTCGCTGCCTTTCCATAGGCATAATCTACGAGGTTGTTGAAATTTTTCCGGTCGTAGATCAACACACCCAGTCCCAAGTAACACACTACAGTCATAATTAGTTGTAGCAACTTGATTATAACTTAGCAAGTCATATTTATGTTATCTCAATCGAATGGCAACAAGTGTGCTAGGGATACTTCAGCACGCGCTTCGAGGCTATGGCAAGCTCTCCGATAACGATTTCTTCTCGCTGTACCGCTTTGAAGTTGCTGACCATCAACAGCTCGCTTTTGTGGCAGGCTATCTGCAGCTTCGTCCCCTGCATCCGGGTTTCAACTATGCCGATTGCGTCGGTCGCCAGCTTTTCCACTTCTTCCTTTATTTTGCTTTCACAGATAATACGATGTCATCTGCAAAGCCAACGACCACTACGTCTTTGGGAAGCTTCAGCGTTAGCACACCGTTGTACATCCCGTTCCAAAGTATTGGGCCAAGGATGGAACCTTACGGAACTTCCGCCGTCCACAGAGGTCTCGTAGACCAGCACTCGGTTCTGAAAGTAACTCTTTATAATTCTGCACAGCTAATCAGGGACCCTCATTATGTGCAGCGACTTGGCAATAGCGTTCTTAACGTCGATTGCCCTTCCACTTCTATTTGGATACCTTTACGGTTGTCTCGACCACTGTCCGAATGGCATCCACCGTAGACTTCCCTTTCCGGAGACCGAACTGTATCCTCAACATCCCGTGCTCGCTCTCAGTAAATGTCAGTAAATTCGGTCCTGGTCGCTTGGAACATCACCCTATGTACCTCTCTGTCTGCTGCGGTTTTAGCTCTCTGGACACGTCTTCTGGCTCTGAGACAACTACCTGCGAAGGATGCTGAGTAGCTCATTCCACCAGTAAGCTGGTTGCCACATGTTCCTCGACTCCAGTTTCCTCGGCATGATTGCGTCGCATGCCCTTACTAACGTATTTGTCAGCTCGCCTGCTTTTCGGTTCGAGAGTTCGTTGTCCCTCAACCGAAGTGCCTCAACAAAGACGACCTTTGTATGCCACTTCCGCTCGCAACTATTTGTACTTCGTATTGCGACAGGATTTCACTGGCCGACCCTGTACCGGAGCGCCAAATGGTCGCTATGGGTATACTCCTCACACACTCTCCAGTTCATATTTGTTATAAACGACGGACTACAGAAGGTAACATCGATGATGGATTCACGACCGTCCCTGCGAAAGGTGCTGGCGTAACCTACGTTCGATAGTGTAACTTCCAGCTTTGCCAGAGCTTCTAGCAGGCTGCACCCTCTAGCGTTGGTACATCTGCTGCCCCACTACACAGCCCAATCATTGAAGTCTCCTCTGATGACGACCGGTCTTATTCCGATGAGCTATTCAGTCAGTGCATCCAGCCTGGTGGACCTCCTCCATGATCCACCATGGGGGTACATAGCAGCTGCATACAAAGATACCGTTGATTTTGGCGATCCCAAACCCTTTGCATGAACTGGACAGTACTTCCTGGGTGGGGCATATCTCTTGTATCGCAGCCATCGCCACTCTATCTGCTAACCATCTTCCGATATCGGGAGGAACACGATACGATTCTACAATGATTGCGACGTCAAACTTTGTTTGTGTTGTTGACTGCCACAACACTTGCTGTGCTATGTCGCAATGATTGAGGTTTATTTGGATTACCTCTATTACTGCCGACCTACTGTTACCTTTTTAAATACAGAGCACCTGTAGCCTTCCGTCATGTGGTCGTTACCCTCCTCCTTTTTGCAAAACATGTGCAGTCTATTGCAAAATGACCCTTCTTCCCGCATTTCCCTCGCCTAGTGACCAAAACCCATGCACTTAAAGCATCTCTCCAATTCCTTTGGAACTCGAGGGAAGACTCACAGTGAGCACACCGACCACCCAACATTTATTCGACCCGACTCCAACAGCTAGTTGGCTGTAGCTGTCGGCAGAAGTACCGCCGCCGTCTGTGTGCCACCGTACGCCATCTTCAATCGGATTGTCATCGGTGCATCTCTGTTTGTCTGTCTGCCTGTATGACTGCCTGACCCTTATAGCCTCGGAGACTAAAGAACCGATTGATGTGAAAATTTGTACACAAGGATTTTTGGGCCTGGAAAAGGTTCCTATGAAAGTTTGAGACCCCTTCCTCCATTGGAGGGGGGGGGGGCGTACAAATGAAAAATAAATTTCAACCAAATATGAGAATACAGTATACAGTGCGGCTGGAAAAAAAATGCCAAAATGTGTAAACTTTAATATTGGGTTAATTTGTGTAACTTATGACTTATTTCTGTTGACAGTGCAATTGTTCATATTTACTTTCATGTGCTGCATCATAACAGCAGAACTGTTTTATTATGGGGCCAATTATAGAAGTCGAGTGGACCGTCACTTTGTTCGACAAGTCTATTTTGCTATTACAGATGACGAAATTTTATCGAGTTGGTCTACTCGGTCGACCCCACGGAAACTAGTGACTGATACGACACATTTTGTCGAAGAAAAAGTTTGTTTTGATACGCGTTTTCATTAGTTAGTGGTAATTGGCTGAGCAAGGTAAGGAATACACTAAACCATTATTTTTTTGCTGAAAAATAATTTACTTCTAGCAAAGAAAATTATAATTTTAGGAGAGAAATTTCCAGAATTTTAGGAGAGAACTTCCCCGATAATCAGGAAAGGATTTCTCAGAGCACCAGGAAGCAGTTTAGGGAGGAGAATTTCTTAGAACTTTGGATCTTTCCAGAGGCTCCGAAATTCTTCCAAGAAATTCAAATAAGAACTTCCCAGAAGTTCAGGAAGAAACTTCCCTGAAGTTAAGGAAGAAACTAACCAGGAGGAGCACTACCTATAATTTCACAAAAAAAATAGGAACAAACTGCCATAGAGCTCAGGACGTTACGTCCTAGAATTTCAGGAAAGAACTTCTCTGAAGTTCAGAAAAAGACTTCCAAGAAGTCCCAGAAGAAACTTCCCAAAAGTTTATTTGGAACTTTCCAAGAGTGCTAGAGAGCTTTCCCGAAGTTCGGAAGAGAAAATTTAAGATTTTCACATTGAGGCTTTCTAGAAATTCAGGAATAGAGTTCTCCAAAGAACAGAAAGAAACTTTTCAGAGTTATAGAGGTTACTTCCTAGTATTTTTAGCAAGAATTAGTCAGAAATTTAGGAACCAACTTTCCTGAAGTTCAGGAGAAAATTTCCCAAAAGTTTAGAAGTTCTAGATGAAGCTTTCAACAAATATAAGGGAATTTGCCCAGAAATTTCAAAAAGCAAATTCCCATTGTTTTGGTAGAATTTTCCTCGGAGTTCAGAAGTTATGAAAGAATAGGTGACGGAAAAATTTCAGGAACAAACTTACCAGAGAGGGCACTACCTATAAGTCGAAGAAGGAATTCTTCGCAAAGTTCACGAAAGAACTCTAAAAGTCAGGAGAGGACTTCCCTGACGTTCAAAAGGAAACTTTCTTTACGCAGCCTATCAAGCAATTGAGACACCTTAAAAGCAACATAAATGCCCCTTCTGGCCCAATATACGGCTGCTTTACTGCTCAATGCTATGATATTGCTTCATTAATGCTATTTTTTATTCGAAATGCTTATTACAGGCTACAAGAAATTAAATAGCATTTGAAATGCAACTTTACAGATAGCATTCAAGATGCTGATATGATGCTAATATAATGCTTGTAGCATCTCAAAATCAGATTAAGGGTTGATTTACTGCATATGCTAATGATTATTGGTTAGCTGCGAAGTTTTAGCTTTCCTGAGAGCTTTTTCGAAGTTTGGGAGATCCCAGAAGTTCAGGTGGATAGAACAGGAAGAATTATAGGGGGTACTACCTAATAGTTGAAGCAAGGATTTCCCATAAATTCAGGAACAAGATGATGATTTGTTAATAAATTCTGGAGAAAATTTTCCCAAAGTTTTGGAGGAATTTTGCTCGCAGAATCAGAAGTCTAGAAGGTAACTAAGTTCAGGTAAAAACAAACCAAATGTTTCTGAAAGGTTTGGATCTCCAAGAAAATCAGGAGTGACTGCCAGGAAGTTCATGAAACTTTCCAAAAGTTCAGGAAAAAACTTACCAGAACATTAGCAAAGAGATTTGCAGAAGATCAGGAGACAGCTTTCTTATTAGTTAAGATATAATTACTGACGAACCAGAAAAGCAGTCTATACAAAAATCATTCATATTGGGATAATGATATTCATTGCATATGACACCATATTAACACATGGTAAACACCATCTTCCCACCCGTTCGCATCGTACTACGAGCTAGGACACAAACTCATGTAATAATTATAATTCTTTGGTTTCCATCTCACCTCCTTTGAGATATTTGATTGGTAAGAAAACTGTACTGAAGTTTAGCAGAGAAGTACAGTGACCGGCATATTTAAAAATCCACCACGTCATGTAAAAGTTAAATAGCTCTAACTTTTTTTCTTCGCGGCAAATCCTTTCCTATTATTGGTGATTCCTTTCTTCAACTATTATTTCTTTAAATTGGGTTGTTTTTTTCGGCACTTAACTCAAATTCAGTGAATTACTAATAAATACGATTAAAATCAACGAATTCAGGGAGGACAAAAATAAAAATCCACCGTTAGTAAATATTTTGCACGCTGTATCCCATTGGCGTACCCCTCATTTTTGAATGCGTTGACATTTCTATGTTTACATGCATTCCCTAGTAGCACACTTGTTGCCATTCAGTTGAGATAACATAAATATGACTTGCTAAGTCATAATCAAGATACTACAGCTAATTATGATTGTAGTGTGTTACTTGGGTTATAAATCTCTACAAAAACCTGAAAAGTCTACGTGTTGTTTTCAAGTAAAAATTAAAAAACATGGGAGGAAAGAAAATCTCGTTGCAAGTTCGTAATTTAATCGTCCGTGACTGCAACAATAACCAGTCTCAGCGGAAAATCGCTGAAAAATATGGAGTAAGTCGTGGTGCTGTTCAGAACATATTTTTGAAGCAACAAATGCATGGAAGCGTTGCTGATCGGGCCGGAAAAGGGCGTAAGCGGAAGTCTGACTCACGAGCCGATGCACGGATAATCCGCGAAATCAAAAAGAAACCATCCATTACGATCCGAGAAGTGAAAGAGAAGCTGGATCTACCGATTTCGGATCGAACAATTCGGCGACGGATTGCTGAACATGGAATGCGGAGCCATTTTGCAAGGAAGAGACCGTTTATCAGCGTGGTAAATAAGAAAAAACGATTAGCATTTGCAAGAAATCACATAAATAAGCCGATAGAATTCTGGAAGCACATTGTATGGTCCAATGAATCAAAGTTCGAGTTATTCAACAAAAAACGACGTCTTAGAGTGTGGCGGAAGAGCCATGAGGGACTGCAGGACAGACATCTCCAACCATCGATGAAACACGGTGGAGGCAACATTATGGTGTGGGGTTGTTTTCGTGGTTTGGCATTGGAAATCTGGCCTTAGTTCATGGTATTATGACTGCAGATGGGTATATTGATATTTTGTGCGAAAATCTCGAGGAGTCGTTGCTAAAGATGGGGTTGGAAAGCAATTACACCTTCCAACAAGATAACGACCCAAAGCACACGGCAAAGAAAACACTTGGTTTCTTCCGTTCTAACCGCATTAAACCTTTGGAATGGCTGCCTCAGAGCCCTGATTTAAACCCGATAGAGAATCTATGGGCAATCTTGGACAATAAGGTCGAGAAAACTGGAGTAACCAACAAACAGACTTATTTTTCAGCGTTGGAAAAGGCCTGGAATGATTTGGACCATCAACACCTCAAAAACTTGGTGGAAAGTATGCCGAAACGGCTGCAACTGGTAATCCAAGCAAAGGGTGGTCATATTGATTATTAACTGATGGAAATTATTTGATTTAATTTGTTTTTTCTTTCTCACTTGAAGTGGATTTTTATTTTTGTCATACCTTAGAATACAATGTTTTTGTAATTTGTTATGTATCTTGAATTCTATAATAAATACTACCAATACAATGACGTTAAAAAATACTCTTGATATTTGTCTTTGACACACGTGGGAAGGATTACCAACCATTTAGTAAAAAAGAAATAAGTTTTGTGCAGTTTTTTGCAGTACTCATAGGTGGATTTTTATTTTTGCCGGTCACTGTATATAAAACAATCAAAAAGTTTATCAAGATATCAAAGCAAGTTTCAAGAATTCTTCCAAAGTTTGAAGAATCCCTGGGGGTAAGTCTCTCGGCCAACATGTTATAACATCCTCAAAAACACGATCCGCCACACCTCGAACACACCATATGAAATATAATTTTATTTCTGAAGGCCAATTTCTCTGAGGTTCAATACGTTGTCCTACAACAGGATGGAGCGCCATGTCACACGTCAAATCGGACCCAACGATGACTGATAGAAAACATAAAGTTTTGCCCGATAGATGTATGGCCGGTTAGCAGTCCGGACCTTCCCCCGGTGGATAAATCGATTTGGACATATGTTGAACCACACGCCTGCAAGATATCTCACCCTAGTGTGAAGACCCTGAACTTTGTTGAAAAAACTTAATTTAGTTAACTGAACTCGAAAATTTTGATAGTATTGCTTGAAACAGCCGAAAATTATATTTGAAAGAAATACCACACATTTTTTTTATTCCTCTCGCACTTTGTATAGACTGTCCCAGAGAGAAAGCACATACCTTCAGTTAAAAAAACATGTGTATTTTAGGTTAACTTTTATTCTTACGTGGTTTCCCAACATTGTTTATCAACAGTTCATGAAACATTTTACATGTATAAGCAAGTTATCAAACTTTTCCTCTAACGTTATTCATAATGTTCTGCACAGCTTGATTAGCAACGATTTTAGACGCTCTTGTCCAATCTCTTTTGAACTTTTCCACTGTATCAGCTGGCTAAACATGTGAAGATTTCTGTTGAGCCCAAAATCGATCAACGGGATTCGAATTCGAATTATCACGTTTTCCGATTTTTACAAGTCCATGGTCGACTTAGCGTTATGTACCGAAGCAAGGTTGGGCCAGAATATTATAGGATTGTCATGTTGACGAATCAGCGGCAAAAGGTACTTTTTCAAGCATTGATTGACGTCAATATCTGCATTCGTTGCTCCATTCACGATGTACGGCTTCGCAAATGTACCACAAGAGCAAATTGCCTGACAGAGCATTTTTGCAAAAAATTTGAGTGAATACCGAGGTGTCCACTTTGTCAAAATCATCATCTTCATAAATCGTGTAATATTGCAATCCCGGCAATACTTTGTTGTCCAACTTCGAATACGTTTCGTTATCCATCATGATGCAGTTCTTATTCTTGGGGAAAACTGTGTCATTCTGTTTGGCTGCTTCTGCTTGTTGTACGTTTTCAGCTTCAATCTCTCTTTGGCTCGTTGAACTTCGGCTTCGAACTAGTCAGGTTTTTGCCCAAATCGGAAACTGAGGCCTCTTTTGCCTTATAAAAAGCTCGTCTGACTTTTTTTGTCCAATTTGGGGTTCGAAACTTCTTTTTTTTTCGTTCTCATCGTGGAAGGTTCGCAAGTAATACTCATCCCTAAACTTCCGAATCGCAATACGCACCACTTTCACACCAACGTTTTCCAGTTTCGACAACTTTCTCAGTGACATCCTGGAATAGTGCTCCAACTTGTGCACGATAGCACGGTGTTTTGCAACGGAAATCTTTCCCATCTCTCGAAATGCGCGTGAATCTTTGCTGTGAGTTGTATTCGGTATGACGTTTGGGTGTAAACAATGAGATGGATCCGGGTAGTCTACCCGAATAAAAATATATGGTCAATTGGCTGCGTTACAAACGTATGCCCTTATTTTCTGGGACAGTCTATACTTCCTCCTTCTCAATTTTCTTATGATAGCTCGAAAGAATTTCCGTTATTTAATATAAGTGATAGCATCATTCCTCAACCAAATATCTAGAACATAATGTCATACACATTATACGATGACCGCTATCTTGGTAGTCACACACCTCTAGTTGAAATTCACCGGATTTGTTAATGCCTATCATCGTGATAAATTTCGTGTTTCATCATCTTCTAAGCACGCCTCAATCGAGACAATGGCAAATAACTCTGCCATCCATTACGGAAAGGAAGCGTTCAATTCGTGGATCGTCCAGCTGTCATCTGTCGATTTAAGTGCAGAAGCGTTTCACGGCCGGCGATGATTACCCGTTTGTTGGAGCAATTTACCTCCAAATGGACGCATTTTTTCGCATCAATCAACCCCTGATTCGCGTGTTCAACTACTCAACTTGAACAATCAGTCGGTTGTCATTCGTTTCGTCGTCCTGGCGCTAGTGAAAATAAAATAAAAGTTCCCATAAATTGTGACAAATTAATTGCATTTATCATGCCATATAGTACATACCAAGCGAGTACGCAACGTTTTAAAAAGGCGAACTGAAGTGCTTGTGAGACAGAACAGTGATGGTAGTGCTACTGACCGCTCTTTCGACAGTTGAATTATTCCAACAAACAGAATTTATTGCGTCGTCGTCGCATTTTCGGATGTGGTTCTCATGGGGTTGTGTGCTTCAGTTTCACTCAAGGGTTGGTTGGGGTTGTTTCCTTTTTTGCGAGACCATTGAAGCGCCGGTACTGGTAGGGTAGAGTACAACTTCGGCCACTTCATTTCCAATATATCGAGTACAAACGTCAAATATATCAATAATTGAACGAAACAACAATTTCAATTCATCTGATATCGCGAAAATAGTGAATGTAGAACTAGCTATCAGTGCGAAATTTTTTTTTAACAACTTTTGAAGTTAAACTCGTTTTACAGAAAATCAAGGATTGTGCTTACTATGATCGAAAAACACTCCTAGCCCTATGCTCTGTTTGGTCTGCGGTGCTCTGATGGTTGGCGTGAGCTGTATGCACTGTTGTTGAGGGCACTTTGCATTAGTTTTTATTCCGCAAATATGTACTCTTGCGTCTGGTGGTTATTTTCGTCTACTATTCCCTGACAAGTCACGCTAGGAGCGTAAACGAAAGTGAAGTTCGTGTGAAACTGTAATTTATGTTTGTATCACAAACGAAAGTGCTGTTCCGATCGAGTGGCTGAGAATTTTTTAAATGGATTTCAATTTTCAGGTGAATCCATAAAGTGACAACACTAACCCAACGCTATTTTTGACCTCGGGTTATCAGAAATGTGGAATCGGTTGCACTGTGTTTCTTATATCTTTCAATTCAATAAAGTCTACACAATCCACATGGGACACATGCTGCATGCTGATGTTAGCTCTATCTGAGTTTACCATTATGACTACGAGTGCATAGGAAAACCAACAGCTTCTGATTTTAGGCTAGCTCCCAGGGCGGCTTCACAGATTTGTTTTACTCACTGCAGATGTACATATGCACTTGACTGGCCCAGCGTTGTATTGTAAAAGAGAAAAGTCTGGAATTTCAAACCTTGCAACAAAAAATCGTTGGAATGCCTAGTAATGTCCGCTGAAAATTTCAACTTATTTGGTTCACCTCTGTAAATGGATCAAATTTTTTATCGAAAATCATCCCTAGTTGTATCGAGAATATAAGTTACACCACTCTGGTTCGACATATTTTTGTAACCAGTGAATTTATTTCGTGATGCATCTTTTTGTTAACAGCAAACATCTCGTGAATAGCGGAAGTCAATCCGTTGATAACGTTTGCATTTAAAAAACTGGACAAATTTTTTTCCTGGGTTTACCTCCACCCACACTGACGAAACTACCCATGCAGCATCAATCATAGTAACCCATGAGTCAGCAGACAAAATTTGACAGCTCTATCAGTCGAACTCTAACCGTGATGGCAAAAACAGTGAAGAAACTCCGTTCAGAAGTGTGCGCGTTCAAATAACGGCACCCCACCGCGTCGAAAACGGTCATCGTCGGCACTTTTTAGACGCAGGATACGCCCGTTCCGACATCTACAACATCTTGGCACTATTAGACAACAATCAGAGCATCGAAAGAAAGCCCGGTTCCGGACGGCCGACTACCCTGAGAGACGAGAAGCTCCAAAGGATGCTAAAAAGAGGGAAAACTGGCTACATCGCTGCACGCTAGTGTCTCTCGATTCGTCCAAGGCATACGATATGCTATGGAGGTTTCTTATCTTGACAACCCTCAAAAAGTGGTACTTCTAAGGGCGAATGTTGGCTTACGAGAAAAGCTTTCTTCACAATAGGAAGTTTCGAGTCTTGAACGGCATCCCGCAAGAGTTTATCATATCTGTCACACTGTTTCTCATTGCGATGAACTGAGTGTTTGAACGCATCCCCGAGAATGTCCATATCAATGAGTACGCTGACGACATAACCCTTGTTGGATTTGGTAAATACGCGAGGGCTGTCAGAAGCCGAATGTAAAAAGCAGTAGATGATGTGGTTGACTGGACGGAAGGTATTGCTTTGATCATACCCACTGGCCAAGTATCGATGAGCTAGAGTCTAGAGATAAGGACAGTACACGAAATAAAGCTTCTTGGTGTGTCGATCAACCATAAACTGCGGTCAGTGAAGTGCAATGTCAACGTTAAGTTGAACGTGCTTCGAGCCCTAAACGGCCGCTTCTCTGAAACTTTGCGGTGTACTTTGACCAAGATTGCACGGGCTATGATCGTGCAGTGTATAATCTATGTATCAGAGCTATGGAGCAGGGGCGGCATGACCCTGCTAAAATCCCAGAACCTCAGTACAAAGAGGCCCATAGGATTTGTAGCGGAACCTTTCGGACTTCACCAATAGCTTCCCTATTGGTGGAAAGTTGTGAGATTCTTCAGGCAAATGAAGTAACCGAAGCCATGGCTACTAAAACCATGATGTTACTACAAGAGGACCGCACTATCAAGTACAGATGTACCGTCTGTAAAGCAAGCGAGTGGTGGCGAGACCTACCAGGAGTAGAGATGTTCACGTTGAGTCAACTTTCTAGGTTGTGACAGCGGACACGGAACCCTATGTACGCGCCCCAAAATAGATTGACGGTGCCGACAGTTATGTGGAGCAAGGAAAAACCCTGAGGTGGCTAGAGCTGCCTTTGCGAAAATTTCCTCCATGTTTTTTTTACCTCTGTTCGGGACATAAACCACTACGACCAGTAATTAGATCTATTGTAGTATATCCCGTATCCTTTGTCTAGTGCATGTCGAGTTACTTCATCACTATTGAGAAATGATGAAGTATTCGGTGTTGTTACTGTTGTCATTGTTTGTTTGTTGGCAATGAATCAGGTTTAATTGAAAGTTTCCGCTGTTTAAACCCTTTGTGAGCGATAGCACTCTTCAAAGGCGCGCCCCTTTATCAGTCAAAACCGGATTCATTGCAACAAAACAAACAATAACTCCGATACTGACCATGCATCAGAACCCTAGTCCTAACCAATTCAAACTATAGAACATCAAATAGAAAATGAGAATTCACATAAATGAAGACTAACCATGTTTTCTTTATTCCAAGCTCATCCTCGGTGGCGCAACCCGAGTATTGTCACTTTTCACAAGACATAAAATGTAATAAGGACTATTATACGTTCCTTTGACTACAAAAACAAATATGTTCCCTAGTTTGAATTAACTAGACGGTTCGGTGGTAGATCTGATACCCCGTAACGCACCACGAAAAGGTGATCTACCAGCGTTACGGGTTTTCCTCCATGTTATTAGGTTTGTTAATCGAAGAAGAGGTTGGTTATGGGGCGTCTGGGGAGGTCATAAGCCCGCTTTGACATGTTATCCAATCTCTGTATCTTCTCAGCTGAAGTATAAGCGCTCTTGCAAGTATGTAAGTTGTCAAATGGGACTCAGACTATTGTGTTCTCCGATTCTGCGGGTTTTCTATATGCACTTGAGGATTGGCAGGTAGGACACTCGTGGCAGTTGGAGGTACAACGGTACGCAAACGTAACCTTCACCTGTGTATCTGTGCGTGCAGTAATACCTAGTATTAAGGCCACTGATAGACTAGCAAAACCGGCTCGTCGTGCTTAGCAGGAGGCAGTGGCGTCTCGTGAGAAAATTAACCGGTTGTGCACTTTCTTTCGAACTCGGACGTCAGTTTTGACAACAATATCTTGCTCCATAGTTCCTCCTTTGCCGAGTCTCTTGTGATATGCCACAAAAAGTACCTTGTCCATGTCCCGAAACAACAGAATAAAATTGCAACTAGCCAGTGAGTAAAACTACTCTCTGCAGACCACAAAGTGCACAAAACAAACACTACCTCATCGGCAATCAAGTTATAGGAAAAAACATGTACAAACGATCCACGTGTGGTATATACAGGATCTGGTGCACAATTTGAAATGCCCAGTCTGCGAGTATAACGGAGTATTAAATCGATGAATTTGATAATACATGAAATATACAATTTTGGACTGTGCAGTGCACGAGGTGCACATATGGATGAGACGCCACTGGCAGGAGGATATACCTATCCCCTACAGCAATTTTTCCGGCTTGGTGAAGCGAACCTCTCGATGCACGTGGGACGAGCCATGGCATAACAACCGTGATTCGTTCCTACGGCGCATTAAGAATACAACGCAAGAGTGGAAGGATATGCACCAACCTCGAGATCAGACTCGACTGACTCGACTGAGGATTGGTCATTCGCGACTCACACACGGACCTCGTCTTAACGGCAGTAGCGCCAAGGTTGTACAGTGTTATCTGTACTGAAGTACCTAAAAGCGCTGAACGTACAGGGTGCGGCAGAAAATAATGCGAAAATGTTCAAACTTGAGGATTGGTGTAGCTAGTGACTAATTTCTGTCGAAAGTGTATTTGTTTATGTTAACTTTCAAGTGCTGCATTCAAATATTCTATTTGTTTTATTGCAAATTCGTCAAAATGTTCGCGAAAGAAGTGATCAACAGTTTGTTGCTCGCCCAGAAGAAGCCGAAAGAGATGGCCAAGATGGTAGGGTGCCATTTGGCAACAGTTTACCGCATAAAAAAGTCCCTGCAGGATGGTCCTAAGCAGCGGAAGCCGGGAAGTGGACGTCCGCGCTTTGCACGCACGCCAAACGTGATCAAATCGGTCCGTGCAAAAGTTGCTCGCAACCCGGTGCGTTCCATAAGAAAACTTGCAAAGGAAGCCAATATTTCGGAGAAATCCATGCGGAGAATCATCAAAGAAGACCTGCATGCATCTTCCGAAGCCAGAGTGCAACGCCACATGATTACGGACCGGGTCAAGGAACTACGAGTGACTCGTTCCAAGAGATTGCTTTCCTTGTTGAAGAAGGAAAAAATATAATCCTGTTCTCCGACGAAAAGCTCTTCAGCATCGATGCTGTGGTCAACAGCCGCACGGGCCGGTTCCTTTCACCGCAGAAAATGGAGAACGTTCCGGAAAAAGTGAAATTCAAATTTCAAACCGAACATCCGGCTGGTGTCATGATGTTTGACTTGGTGGCGTCCAACGGTTTGAAAATGCCGTCTGTTTTCATTAATGCTAGATTTAAAATCAATACCGAAGTGTATATCGGTATTTTAAAGGACCAAATGCTTCCCTGGGTGAAATCCAACTTCTCCGAGGACCAAAACGTTGTCCTACAGCATGATGGAGCGCCGTGTCACACGTCCAATCGAAGCCAACAATGGTTGAACGATAACATGAAGTTTTGGCCGAAGGATTTGTGGCCCCCTAGCAGTCCAGATCTTAATCCGTTGGATTATTCGATTTGGGCAATTGTTGAAGCACGAGTCTGCAAGACATCACACCCTAGTGTGAAAACCCTGAAGTCAACCATAACATCTACATGGCAGTCAATGTCGGAGGACTACGTCCGAAAGGCATGCTCTGGCTTCCGGAGTCGGCTCGAGGATGTTTTTAATAAAAATGGAGGACACATTGAATAAATTTGTTTAAAAGGGCTTTATGAAGATAACTGCACTTGAAAATATTGATATTCGTTTGAATTAGTTGAAAATAGGGTTTGAAAGAAAGAGAACAAATTTTCGCATTATTTTCTGCCGCACCCTGTAGACTGAGCTTCCTGGTAGTGGAAACTCTGTAATCAACCATAAACTACAAAAACAACAACAAAATTTTAAAAATGGTTGACAATATTTAAATTTCTTTGAACACAGGGATTAAACAACAAAACAAAACAATGTTCGTGCTCCTTAAACCCTTTGAAAGAAGCTCAATTAAATTCAAAAATTACAAAATATGTATACATACAAGACAATTGACCGAAAAAAAAATCATTACATTTCATGACGGTGACGAAAACAAAAGAAAACCTAATGAGAATAAGAGTAAAAAAATAATAAGAATATAAATACATCAGATTAACAATTGAACAATTCGCTCCAGTAAGAAGTGTTCTATCTTTGTTTTAAAGAGGAAGTATTTGTTATTTGGTAGGTTATTAAATTTTGTGGGACCTATAAATGAAATCTGTTTTGACCAAAAACCGAATGCGCACGGGATCTCGAAAGATGTTTAATTTGCCTGGTATTGTGAATCCGAGGTGACGCATCCATAGCTAGGTTATGTAAAAGTTGCGGATTATGTAAAATATTATGAATATTATAATATTACCTTGCTCTTCACATTACCCAAAAACTGGTAAAATTTTACTAACGAAATCAGTATACAATTGTGCTGTAGGATATAAGAATGGTAATTTATATATAATCTTAAGGCATCGATTTTGCAAGATTTATTAGTTATTAAACTTTTAAATTTTTCGAGCTTTGCACTCAACTCCATTCATAAGGGTTTGTACAGACTCTTCAGATACCGTGGTAATCGTCTTTGTCATACTTTATTGGAAGTGTTAGATATCTTTAATTCCTAGTTTCTTTCCTCCAGAAAACTAACGCTTCATCAGAGCCCAATATCTCTCGAATGGGAGTAACTCGGTACAATTTCTGGTTAATATCTTAGAGTATGCTTTCATCACCCGTTTTTCTACTTTCAAACATTCTTCTCTTTCCAGAGAGCGAGTAATGGCGGTATAACCATAAGCCGTATCGGGCTTCGACTTTAGTTAATGCTTAACTCCCAACCGTTTAACGAGAAATGGAGCATCACTTAACCTTCTTAGACTAGATGCTCCCAACGACCATTTTTGTTTTCACTGTTTTGTGAGCGATCAAAGAGTGTCTTCGTGGAGAAACGTATCAGTAACCGTAATCATGTTTCGCTTCATGGTGGCATGCAATGTCTTCATCGAATTATTTCTGAATCCTAGAGAGTTTGAGCTGCTTAGTGGAATACCTGTAACTAGAAATGTCGAGTTTTTAGTACGAGACACTGAAGAAGAAGTCTGCACATTGTAGACGAAATACGCGTATGTGTCAAGATAAGCAAAGGTAGTTGGAATGAAATGGAGAATTATTCCTCATCGCAGCAACATCCACGAGGTATGCAAACGTCACGTAAATGCTAATGCTAATGCTAATGCTTATGCTTATGCTAATGCTAATGGTAATGCTAATGTTAATTTCAATGAAATGGTGAAAATACTTATCAAAGAAGGCTACTCAAACTGTTCCATTGCCAAGAAAATCGATCGATCCGAAAATCTAATTCGGGCTTAAAGGTTCAAAATTGCACCATATTTTAAACGTCTCACAAAAAGTTGAGAAAAGATGTCTTTGCGGCTTGAATGGCAAATTATACTCGAAGCATCTAAATATCGATTGTCTTGTACTCAAATTAAAGACAATTTGGACGTTCCAGCAATGTCCAGACATATCGCACGCATTTTAAATGAATCACCAAACATCAAATGGGCGAAGCAGAAACTGACAAAGCCCCATAAGGAGAAGCGTCTCAAACTTGCTAGGAAATACTTCAAATGAAAAGCAAAATGACAGAATGTGATTTTCTTCTTCTTCTTATCAAGCTGATTGCTTTCACAATTCGCTTATTGCATGCTCTCAACTTAGTGTTCTAATTGCACTTCCACAGTTATTAATTGAGAGATTTCGATGTCAGGTACCATTTTTGCTTAAAGAGGACCCAGAATGTGATTTTATCAGATGTAAAAGGGTTTAGATTTGGACAGACCGGATTGTTTGAGTTCGTATTGGCACGATCTGAACCAAACAAAACGTCGCCATTTCGGAAGACAAATCGGGTGTGGAAGTTTGGTGGTACAGGAAGCCTTTTTATACTGCATTTCACACTTCAAGTTTACTATTAATTACATACCCGCAAGAATGAATTCCGGAATGTATTTGAATCTAGAAGACGTAATTCGTCAACGGAACTACACTAAGGCATGGTTTGACAACAAAAAAATAAACTGCTTGAATGGTCGGCAGGCCTGTCATGACTGTAAACCTATCGAGAAGCTCTGGGCATCCTAGCTGGGATTATGTACGCAAATTTACGACAATATGACAGTGTTTCCAGCCTAAAAACCACAGTTGGACCACTGTTTAATTGTGGCAAATTGACATGGAAACACTGTAGAAACTGTCCGAGTCGATAATACCCCGTTTGGTATAAGACGTTTGGCTTACGGACGGTTGGCATACGGACGTTTGGACATACGGATGTTAGGCTGAATGGAGGTTTGTCATTAAGAAGTTTGGCCGAATGGACGTTTTGCATAAAGACGTTTGTCCTTGTTTTGCCGATTTTTTTTTCATTGATCAGTAAAACCCCTAAGAACTGCTCATGTTTGAAAGAAGGAAACATCTCACATAAGAGTTTTTATACCGTGCAAGAGCTTGAATCAGAAGTTCGCTTCCGGATACAGGAATATGCTTTGTCAAATATGCTTTATGCCGTTACTTTCTTTATTTGCTATTATCAACAGACTCAATGTGGTCCTAATGATAGTTCCTAAGAATCTACAAAAACTTAGTTCTAATTCTTTGGCGAGGCAGGTGGAAGTCAAACCCATATGACACTCAATTGGATGATTGAAGACTGGGTCGAGAACTACCAACTCAAAGAGCTTCGCAACAGCATTCAAGACAGATATTTTTCTGTCGGCGTTATGCTGTTGCCTTTTGTGAAAACTGGAAACATGTAGGCATCGACCTAACAGCGAGGAAAATGTTCCAATTGCTAGAGAGAGATGGAACAAGTGACGCAGAGGTGTTAGTATGCCAGCACAGCACTTTTTGAAAATAACTGCAGGGATACCATCGTTGATCAGTAAAACTCCAAAGAACTGCTCATGTTCGAAAGAAGGTACAATCTCACAGAAGAGTAGTAAGGCTTGTTTGCGACAGAATCTGGACACTCCTAAATACGTATGTCTCTGGAAATATTTCATCAACGCGTGAAATATTGCATAGACTGATGAACGTATGTCTGTTCATTGAGTAAAATCAATTTTTGGTGACACTTCAAGCTTTTAGATCGAAGATGGTTTCGAAAGAAAAGCAAGTACCAAAAGAAATTGTGTGCGGTCATAATGGAAATTCGGATCTGTCAGCAAACTTGCAAGCACTTTCCATAACGTTCTTAAATCTTTCGATACACGTTTGTCAACAACCAAGGAGGTTAGAAGCAAATATTGCAGAAGAGACCAGATCTTTCCCTACGTACTGTGGCTAAAAAATAAATATCAAGCTGAATAATGCATTAGGTCCTAAGTAACATTATGAGACTCTCTTTGTCGACTTTCTCTTTGCGTTCCCCCGGCTATGTAAAAACATGTTCAAGTATTTTCAACAAGGAGTTCGGTAGTATAAAGTGTGATTAAGAATCCAATACATCGGAAAAATCAGCAAATCGTTTAATAGACACAATATTAACCAAAGAGAAAGTCGACAAAGAGAATCCCTCAATGTTTTTTTTTTCCTTGTTGGGGACGTATTGCCACTGCGACCATTGATTTGATTTATTGTGGCGTGTCCTCCTTTTTATTTATGCCATATTATCGCAATGGTAAGTTACTATTTGGAGTAACTACCACTACGGCAGTAGGCAATTTTCCCAAGCAGGTACTACATTTCTTATGAAGTGTACCACTTGATTGGGAGCAGCGTTCCAGACCTCACAGGGTTCAATGAGCCCCTTGTCAAAAAATCTGCATCGTTTATTGAATAGTGCAACACAGTCGCACATTAAATGCTTAGAGCTTTCACTCTCTAATCCACAAAAGCGGCACTTATCTTCGTGAAGTTTACCGATGATTTTCAGGTGATGTTTACTCGGACAATGTCCAGTTATCAAACCAGTGTATATTCTCAAGTCATGTTTCGAAAGTTTAAGTAACTTTTTCGCATGAGAAGCGTTAGGCTTAATGGCCTTACGAATTATTAGCTATTGATAAATATCAAAATGTGTCACACAAGAGTACCTTATTCCATATTTTCAACTGGTAAGCCAAACTAATTCCAAGCTTAATTTTTTGTGTTCATTCCATTATGTTTGAATTGAATAGTCGAATAAGAATTGAATAAATTTGAACTGTTTTTAATATCTTGAGCAAGAATTAGATGAAGATAAATAAGTGGTTTCCAAACTCAGGGTGTAGCCATCCTCCACTCTCCAGTTGCTCAACAGCCCAGGGCTGCCGAACGTCACGTCGATAAACGACTCAGCTCCGTTTCTATGGTAGGTACTATTAGTACCTACATTTGCCTATAGTCACTAGATTTATAGTCTGGCGGACACAACTACGGGAGCCAATTTGAACTGTCACTTGGCGGAGCCAATCAAGCATTACATTACAGTAATGCTCGATTGGCTCCGCCAAGTGACAGTTCAAATTGGCTCCCTTTGTTGTATCCGCCAGACTATGAATCTAGTGACTATACATTTGCCAGGCCTATGCCTGGCCCAGGCCTCAAGCAGACCCAAGAAGTAGGACCTAACCCAAAAGTTAGTTAATGTGAATCGATAAGGTCCATATATCCACAACACCTCAAGGTGATATATCCACAACACCTCAAAATTTAAGTCAAACACAAATTTCGCATTATCTTTCAATTGTAGTTGTATATTTCAGATTCATGGGGTATGATTTAACAATTAACGAAGCAAAAACATAGTTATTCGGTATTTCAAATGTTCGAGCTTTGCGCTAAGCTCCATCAGTTCGGGAGTAACATCACCCTGCCCTCGGTCCGTCACTGCCAAACCTTTGGATTTTCTCTCAAGCGATCATTCCACCAAATCGAGATGCTTTCTCCCAAAAACTTCGATCAATAACGACAGCGATCAAGGAAGATCATTTTCGGGGACGTCACGGAAGGGACCATCTGGTTGTTGAATAGTGGACGATCTGCTGTGCGATAGTCGTGTCGGCGCTGACTCTCGAGAAGGATGGATGCGAGCAAATTAAAAATGGAAAGGAATGTTCTGTGTTAAGTGTTATACAGTAAAATAGTCTGAACGTGTTTTAAATATTATGATAGACTGTTTGTTAGAATGTTGAGTGGATTTAACTAAATATAGGTTCTTCGTGATAGTTTAATTTGGTTTTATTGGCAAGACACACCTAATTTGACACCTGTAGTTTCAACAACATGGCCGAAATGAACTGTCAAAGTTAGGAAATCCCTATTAAAAAAATTTAAAACTTGACAACTACTTATGTTTGACTATTATCTACAATTCTAATAACCTCTCTTACTCATTTTTGTTAGTATGTCAGAATCTCAAATTACAGAGCTTTCATTTCGGGAAATTTCTTCCACCAGAATCAATCAAACAGCGAAATAAAAATAAAGCCCCACTTCAGAGAGCTTGTTAAACCATATCAGATTTAAAGTCGGTATGAGCAGCACAACCCAGGCAAAAAACGCAAACCGCAACAAAACAATTATTTTCTGGTGCTTCCTCTCACTTGCTCCGTTTTACGTGTTATTCAGATTCGCTACTCCCACCTCCGGTTCTTTACTTTGAAGAAGCTGATGGCTGCCATCAGACATCATATCGTATTGAGGGTAAAAGGGACCATCCATGGATACCCGCTTTCGTGCCCTGAAACATTACCAAAGCAACAAGGTGAAAAACAGAGCGAAACACATGACCAATCTCAGACGAAAAACACAGAAAAAAAGTTAAAAGCCAAACCGCGAATGTCTGCAAAACAAATTAATTTAGATCCGTGGCACTAAACCGCAAAAAAGGGCGAATGCTCCTTTCATGTCGGACTGTTAACGACGGACGGTTCCGGGTGGGAATCATTTCGGTGAGATTTTCGGAGTCTGGATGATGATGATGATGATGCTGATCTTATTATTTATGACAAGCAGCAAAGAAAACAATGCGCCACCACCATAAGCTGCACAGGGCAGGCAAACTTGGAGGGATTTGCAGATAAGCCTTACTCGGTAGAACGCTGCTGGTTTGGGGATAAACGATGTGCCACAGAAAATCGGATTATGAAAACAGATTCGCCGCTGTTGGAACTTGGGTCAAGCAAACCGGGACAAAAAAAAGCACCAAAAGAAAACAGAGCTTTCAATTTTCGTCGGAAAAAAAATCGTGGAATCAATTCGGAAGTTCCATTGAAAATTGTGCTACAATCTTTACTTTCTGGAATTACAGCATCAATTCGAGTCTCTGTTGATACATTATTGAATTTTTATCACCCACGGAAAACATACGTTTAGATTTCATGTGGCTCCAAACGTGATTGATGCTGTGTCCTTTTGATCAATTAATTATGTTCGTTCGAAACAACGTAACGGAACGTAATTTCAACATATCTACCTGCATTCTACAACAACATAGTGCAACCCGATGAGCTGTTGAAATGCACCACATTTTTCAAGTTTTTTTTTCAGCTTGATGCACGCGAAATGCTGACGTTGACATTGCGGCCATGATTGATTGATTGGCATTTAGAATCCTGTAGAAAAACTTCGAGTGAATAATTTTCACATCTCACAATTTTTTGCGATCACACGACCCTTGCCGAACCCTAGCAGAAAGTAGTCAAAAATGTGACAATACCCAAGTCACGGTGGCACAGTCCGATGAAAGTGCAGTAAAATTTGCCAGTCATCAGACCGAATCAATTTTACCACAAAAGTGATGCTTTTTGTGTCAAACGATCCCTTTCGATGGTATTCTGGAACGGATCGGGTTTTAATCCAAGAATGTATGCAGTGTCGTGCTGTGTCTGCGGAGGGGACGACAAATTGAACGAACATCATCACACTGCGTTGGGTTGATTTGATATTCCGTTTAATATGAGAGTCATGTGGATCCCGATGGTGGGTTGAACTCGACGACCAACCGTCTTTGGAAGGGCGATGAATTCTGACCACACGAAAGCAACAAAGAACCCCTTTCGTGCAATATGCATTTCTGTTTGCGAAGATGAGGTTAGTTCAATATAGCTCGAGGTGAACTGTACTTAACTGGAAAGTTCTCTTTAACGGGTACAATTTTAGCCGCTTCGGACTAGAGTAAAGGGCGATACGGTCAAAATTTGGTCAATATCAACTTGACGTATTTCTTTCAATTTTGCATTTAAAAAACCTGAACACCCCTCATTTTGAAGTGTGTGTGTGTGTGTGTGTGTAGAATGTTGCTCCTATTTTGATTTTGGAATTCACTCTTCAGTTGTCAAAATGCCGTCCAAGCAAGAAGAGCAGCGTATCAAAATTTTGCTCGCGCATCGCGAAAATCCGAGCGACTTGCACGCAAAGTTGGCAAAATCGCTAAAAGTTGCCGAATCAACCGTTACAAATGTAATTAAAGTGTTTGGGGAACGTTTGTCGACAGCCAGGAAGTCTGGATCGGGGGGAAATCGAAAACCGGAAGCCGCTGAGACGACAAAGAGAGTTGCCGGTAGTTTCAAGCGAAACCCTAACCTATCTCTCCGAGATGCCGCAAATAAGCTGGGTGTATCGTCTACAACCGTGCATCGAGCCAAAAAACGAGCCGGACTATCGACTTACAAGAAGGTAGTGACTCCAAATCGCGATGATAAACAAAATACGACGGCCAAAGCGCGATCCCGGAGGCTGTACACGACGATGCTGACGAAGTTTGACTGCGTGGTAATGGACGACGAAACCTACGTCAAAGCCGACTACAAGCAGCTTCCGGGACAGGAGTTTTATACGGCAAAAGGAAGGGGAAAGGTAGCAGATATTTTCAAGCACACGAAACTGTCAAAGTTCGCAAAGAAATATCTGGTTTGGCAAGCCATCTGTACCTGTGGCTTGAAAAGCAGCATTTTCATAGCTTCCGGGACTGTTAACCAAGAAATTTACGTGAAAGAGTGTTTGAATAAACGTCTGCTGCCTTTCCTGAAGAAACACGGTTGTTCCGTACTGTTTTGGTCGGATTTGGCATCTTGCCATTACGGTAAAAAGGCCATGGAGTGGTACGCCGCCAACAACGTGCAGGTGGTTCCCAAGGACAAGAACCCTCCCAACACGCCAAAGCTCCGCCCAATTGAGAAATACTGGGCTATTGTCAAGCGGAACCTAAAGAAGACCAAAAAAACTGCTAAGGACAAGCAGCAGTTCAAGGCAAACTGGCTTTCTGCGGCGAAGAAGGTGGACAAGGTGGCTGTACAAAATCTGATGGCAGGGGTCAAGCGTAAGGCCCGGCAATTCGGATTTGGAAAAGCGGAAGCCTAACTGAATATTTTTCCTGAATTTTATACTAATTGAACTTGAAAAAGAAATTCAATTTGATTTTTTAAATAAACGATTTCACCGATTTACACGCGTTTTCCCTTGACCAAATTTTGACCGTATCACCCTTTAGGTTAACTCATTGGTGGGTTATTATATTTACCCAGTAATGAATAAGAGGAGTATCTTATCCGTAATTGTGTAAAAATAACGCATTTATGGATAACGTTTACTAATTAATGTATGCTTTTATAACCCATTAAGGAGCAAACCTACTGATTTGCGAAATGGGTGGAACTTTACCCATTGACGGGGACTTTCCAGTTGCAGCAAAGTAGAGTTGGTCTTCATTTTTTTTCCATTCGTTTATTTCCGTCTATCTATTTTTTTCTTCTTTACAACGTTTGACAACCACCGACGCCAGGAAGATGACTCCCCATCTTGACACTACACATCGAACTCATCAACACATGAGCCGGGACCGAAGGAAGACGTGACCAGATTTTTTCGCCTCAGAAAAACCACCAACCTCGACTGGGATTGAATCCATATCCACTGGGGTGCCAAGTTCAAGTAGCAGTCACACTTACCACTACACCACCGGCGCCGACTGGTTTTCATTTTTGACAACAACATTTTAAATGTTAGTTACCAAAAGTCATGTTACAAGTGTATAAACTATATATCACTGTATATCACGTGAACCTATTAAGGGCTTATGCTGAATCATTCTTGGCGGCAGTCATTAACTGTACATTAAGAATTTATAAAACTCAGAGTCTGTACTAAATATTGAAAATTTAATCACATCAGTTTGTGTGCTTACTTGCTGTGAGCAATCTGATAGAGTTCGATTCGATGTTCATTCACTAACAATGGAGATTTATCAATTTGAAATGGCAAGGTGAGTTAGCGAGAGCGAGATAAAAGATAGGAAAAAATACATGGAACAGCGATTTACCTTAAATCACATTATTAGATATATACATTTTTATGGCTATCAATCGTTGTAATATTTTATTGAAACTAATCTTTTCATCTTTTCAAATCGCTATTTACTGCTTCACTAATATTCTTTTTTGAACTCTTTTCAGCATTAATCTGGAAAATTGTACAATTTATTGGATTATTAGAGCTTTGGGACAACCCTTCTACTATTTCTTGTGTCACAATTGTTCCGTTCTATTTTGGAAAGATTTGGCAACAAAAACAAGGCCATGAAGTGGTATGCTGCCAACAACGTTCAAGAGGTGTCCAAGGACAAGAACCCTCCCAACACGCCAGAGCTTCGCCCAATCGAACAATATTGGGCCATCGTCAAGCGGAACCTTAAGAAGGCTCAAAAAGCTGTTGTGAGCGAGAAACAGTTCAAGGCAAACTGGCGTTCTGCGACGAATAAAGTAGACAAAGAGACCAAAATGTAATGGCAGGTGTTAAACGAAAGATCCGGCAATTCGCATTCGGTACAAAGGAAGCTTAGCTGAATATTTCTCCTGTATTCTGTATTAACTGAATATGAAAAAGAAGAAAAAGAATTTGACATATTAATAAAAACTTTGATCGACTCACACACATTACTGTTTGAACAAATTTTGATCGGAACACCCTTTAGCTAATTAAAAAGTCTAGTGTTATACTAACACAGGGCATTTTTTAGAGGGGTGGTTAGCCCCCGTTAGACTCACTTTATTGCTATAATTTATAATTGCAGAGAAAGCTAATAATCATAATTTTATATTCCTTTATTAACACTCTGCAACCTGACTCTGTTACATGAGTAAATAATCAACGACAACTTTGAGTACAGCGTTTATCCACGCTGTTATAAATGCAATTCAAACAGGTGATGTGCCACCGTAGAATGTGAATGGTAGTGTAAAATTATGTTGGCTTCACAGCCATTAGTGGAAGAATGAAACCGGTGCCGATCTTTAAGGATGACAGGAACAGAACAAAAAACAAGGCTGATAGCTGGAGCGTAACTCGTTTAACACAAGAATCTTATTCTACGAGTTTTGCTATAATTATTTATCAATAAACTTTATATTCTGTCTATAAAAAATTGTTTAAATCACTTTTACAATATCTGTACCTGAAAAACTGCAAAGTCTGAAAAATGGGCGGATACAAAGCTCGATGATTCTCGATGGTTCAGATATAGTACTGGCAGAAATAAAGTACACACGCTGTTTTGTGCTTATTTATTATTCATAGTATCTTTTTTGTACAATCTACGGTAACTCTTGTTTTTAATCGGTACAACAAACGTTTGACATCACAAGCGGGTGATGAAAGCTTACAAGAGGAATCAAACACTTCAATTTGAGATGTGGCAAAAAACTGCATTTAAGCAATCCTTTCGTGTAAGATGCAAAAAAAACATGACACACGTAGAATGTCCAAAAGGCGCCAAATCGCGATGAATTGCAGAACCGCATTGTCGCGTTACTGATGACGAGACTTATGTAAAAGCAAACTTTTGGCAACTTTCAGGGCTTCTGCTCTTTATTGCCCATCATAAGTTCGATGTTCCCGAGGACGTTAGGAAGCAGTACACGTCACAGTTTGAAAAAATACCTGATTTGGCAAGCACTTGGCGAAGCACCCCAGGACGGTCGTGGCACCAGGACGGTCAATTGGCAGGTATACCTAAAGGGATGCCTCCAAATGCGTCTACTTCCACTTCTGAGGTCACACGATGATCCTACACTGAGCAAACAAATCGATAGGAATTCATAGGAATGTCGTATGGAGATTTTCCAGAAGATATTATTGCAAATTTCATTTCGAATGAAAAGAAGTTCATAGGACGATCGTATGAAAAATTCCCTCACAGAAAATAAGTTGCAATCGGAATTTGAACCATGAACCTCGGGATCCAGAGACAAGCCTATACACGCTTGATAAGTGATATCATTTGAAAGTGTATAAGAGGCATGTTTTTCTCGATCAATACAACAATAATCAATTTCATACGATTTCGTATGTAACGAGTCTTGGAAGCTTTGCGTTGTAGTTCATAGTTCCGATCATATCAAAATCGTACGGATAATTTCCTGAGTGTACGCTTTTCTGGCCAGATTTAGCCACATTTAATTTCTTAGATATCGAGAATATCAGCCCTGGGCTGCTTCATCTCCCGTCGTAGTCAATGAAATACCTTTTTGGATATTTTCGTAACTTGTGCGGGGCTTCGTTTCGAACTTGTGACTATGGCGTGAGAGGTATGGATGTTAACCTCTACGCCGGGGTCACCCCCTCTTTTAGCCACATGTCATTACTATAAAAATGTTTTGGAGTAGTAAAATGCTAAGATGGTCAATTTCGTGCCGAAGCATCTCAATCCCCCTAACACACTGGCGCTGCGGCCAATTGAGAAGTACTGCGCCATCGTGAAGCAGGCACTTCGGAAACATCCTAAAAAAGTGAAATCGGAGGAAGATATGAAAAAAGTGGTTTTCAACACACACACACACACAAAAACACAATTGGTCGAAACGTTGTGCAAGATCTTAAGAGTATTGTTAAAAGGAAGGTTGGTGCATTTGGGTAAGGTAATAAAATTGAGCAAAGCGAACATAGGGAAATTTAAATAATATGTGTTGTTTTATTCTCCGAACGTTCGAATACAATCGAATGGATAGGTGAGTTTTGCCGAATCTTTTTTTTGTGATGCAATTTGATTCTGTACACCCTTCAGTTTATATTTAATGAATCGTGTACTAGATTTTTATCTCAGTGTCAAGGTTGCGGATTATCGCAAACATTCTTCATTCACCACGTTTGCATTTTTTTCTGCCAGGCAGCGGTATTTTATCGAACCACCAGCTTCCGTCACTTCCTCAATCACACCACTAAGCTGCTGTTTTAAATTTTGCCGGCTCATTGTGACGAACGACTTTTCCTTTTCGCGTCGAAGAATAAACTAAACGCGTTGAATATTCATTCTACATTCTTCATGAGGATCAGTGCATGTGAAGAAGAGCGACAAGATCGAAGAACACTCGGGTCAATCAAACCACTCTTCTAGTCACGATATGAGCGAATCAGAGCCGAAGAGCACGAAGAACGAAGCTTTACATTTTGCATTGCCACTCATGTTCTTCTCAACCGGGCCACTCACCGCAGTATGCTTTGACGTTGGCTTGCTCTTCATTAGAGAAGAGTGGTTGTATATCGCTGCGTCGAAGATCGTCGCACACGATGAGCGAATAACGGGAAAATGATGCGAATATCAGCAAGCCTGTCTCTAGACGAAGAGAAGAGCAAGATTGGCGCTATAACCTTGGCAAGATAAGGCGCTATAACCTTGGCAATTTCTGCCAGGCTTTTGGTTCAAATGCCAAAAGTTCACCGACAGGCGAAAGGAGCATAAACCAATCTATGCTCTCAATGATAAAGTACAAATTATCACACTGTTTAATTCTACATGGACGCGTTTGGTACGGGAGGACCACGTTTTCTTCCTTCCCTTGATTCAGAGTAGTAGAGCGATTTTAGATCTTTCTTGGAATCCTCTCTGCGACACATACTACGCAGTTGGCCTGGCCGATGACAAGAAAAATGTTGTATTCAAGAAACTATCATTTTCCAGGATGCTTTCAAGAATTGGCTGCGTTAGTATGAGATTAGATTAGATTAGATATCGAAGTTTCAACTTTTTTTGTCGGCTTTTCGGCCTAAGGGGTGTTCCGTTTAAAATCTGCACAAACTCAAATTGCTCAATTTTTTTCCGTTGGGTAAAATTAATTGAAATTTTGCGTAGACAGACTATAATGTGCATTGTGAGTTGATTTTCTCAGGTGCGCAAAAGTTTTTAAAATGGCAACAAAAAAACATTGCATGCGCGAAAAAGTTTTGCACGAGCACTTTGAGAATAAGGATCTGTTGCTTTGTACCATCGGAAAAAAATGGGAATCGCAAATTACACGATGTTTGATATCATAAAATGGTTCGAAGTACGTCTGACAGTTTTATGTCAAAGGTTTTATTACGACTTTATGAACTCATAAAATGCTATTTTCAAATGCCGTTTTAGGACTCATTCTTGTTATCTTATTATGGTCAATTGAAAAAGCATTTTAGAACCATTTTGCCTCCAGTAAATGCATTAAACGGCGAAATGGCATTGAGGGAAGCCACCAAATGACCAAATAGTTTTATAGTAGTCATTGCGAAGATGAGTTCGCTTTTTGGCAAAACTGTTATTTTTTTCCAAACGCCATATTGAAATAAATGAAATAATTGAAATGTCGAAAAACACACGCATCAAATTTTAAATATAATGCTGTATGAACTGTAGATCGAAGACTGATTTTGGCAATTTTTTAAAATACATTATTGTAATCCATCAGTTTTCAGGAAATTTAAGATTAATTTATCGCACATATTTGTTTTAATTTTGATTTAGTTGATGTAAATTCGCACAATTTCCGAGGCGCATTAATTTTTGGCTCTTGTCGTACCAATATTCACCATAAATTTAAATGCGCATATGATTTAAAGCATGATACGCTGTGAAAAAACTCATTTTTTTTTAATATTTGCCTATCGAACAAAAATTTCCGCAACACGATTTTTTCCTAGATATTATTTACTACTAAATTAATCAGAAGAGCAGCGAATCGAACAAAGCAGAACAACAAAAAGCAAACATGATATCACAGTGAAGTTTGACAGCAGTGGCCATTTGGCCGTATGCTGGTTTTCATGGCAGCCAATAGGTTTTATGAAGGTTTTCAAGTGATCATAACATCTCTCACTAGAACATTTTCAAAATCTCTATGGTCTTATAAAAGTTTATATTAACTTGTTTTCACAACCCTCTATAGAGTGGGTCACTTTGTACATATTTTGGCTTTTAATAAGCATAGGGGAGGTGTTGGTAAACAGAACAGTTTCTAATGCAGCTTTATTAACACAGCCGGGAGAAGTTCTATACGGCTGGAATAAAACTAAAATTGTTACTTGGTATATGTGAGGTCAGACTTCAACCAGATTTTAGGAAACCTGTATGTGACTGCCAATGATAAGCGTGATGTTCTCGAGAATCTCCGGACACAGTTCGCCAAGAAGTTCTTAATTTGGCAAGCGATTTATACTTGCGGAAAACGGAGTACACCTTTCTGTTACCGCAAGCACCATGAACGGACAGGTGTATTTGAAAGAGTGTCTCCAAAGCGGCTTCTTCCGTCTCCTGATGGCTCCCGACGGGCCGACGATCTTCTGGCCAGATTTGGCATCATGCCACTACACGAAGGACATGCTAGAGTAGTTGAAGGCAAACGATGTCGATTTCGTGACGAAAGATCTAAACCCCTCAAACACTCCGGAACTGCACCCAATAGAAAAAAAACTGGGCCTTTATGAAGGAACACCTTCTCAAACGACCTAAAGTGGTGAAGAATGTAGAAGAAATGAAGAAAGCATGGGTTAATATGCAAAAAACTGTCGATTCTGAGGTCGTGCAGATCGTTATGGCTGGGGTTAAGGCCAAGGTTTGCGCATTCGGATATAAAGGCGAAATGAATTAAACAAATAATGCCAAAACTAATTTTAATTGTTTATTTTTCTTCCTGAAAACATGGTGATAATCGAATAAAAACTCGAATTTTGAGAATGAATTTTGTGTGTGTGGATTTTCAACGGTACACCCTTCATTTTCGGCTTTTTTGGTCAGATTTTTTCTGTAAATAATAATTTATAATTTAACCGACCACGGAGCTAAAACGCTACGTTTGATATCGACCTCATGTACCATTTACTAAAAGGGTTTTTCAATCGAAAAAATCGCTGGCCACAACTGATAATGAAATTAATAATTCAGAACTAACGATAACAGCATGAGTACAAATGATTGTTCTGACCACTAACAAAAGCAGCAAATCACTTCATCTACATCTCTTATAATTTATTTCGAAAATTTCTACTATGATATTTCCCGACAATAGCCACGTCCAGCAGGCAGAACCAGGTTTCCATCAGCATTCACTTCTGCCCACCTACCCTGCATCAACCCTGCAATTTCCATTCAATCAAGGTTCGAATCAAACTACAGACGGGTCTCCTACTACACGGTTGTCGACACGTGGTAAAGGTCACGCAACGACAATGAGCTGAATTATCTAAAGAGCAGCTGATAAATCCTAACAAAGAGTCCTCCATTAGCTCAGTCGGTCAAGATGCAGCTACAATGCAACACCATGCTGGTGGTGGCTGCACAGAAAAAAATAATTAATTTTAACAAGCGCGTAAAATTTCCCCTCGTGTAATTCCAAGCCAAAGGAGCGTAAACAACGATATTGTTTGCAATCTTTCATACAACTGGCTAGATTCAGGCGTTATTGGCTTAAATTTACATGAAATATCCCATTATTTCTGCCAAATCAGCATTCTTTTATGTGCATTAGATAACGTGTTGTTCAGTGTTTCTTTTTATCTGTGTGGGTTTGATTTCCGAACTGGGAACTTTTCGGAAATTTAAATTCATCGACTCCCTTGCCACCACGGAATCACACTGAATGCAACAATGAAACCGTATAGTATAGCAATCGTATAATAGGAGAACCAACTGTTCCTAACAGAGAGAATTCTACACGAAAAAGGATTCCCCAACCGTGCTTGCATATGAATGAGCAAAATGAAAAATGTAAATTCTCAGTCCCCGTATCGTCCGCCGCTATACCATTCAAAACAAAATTCCAACAATGATGGCAACTACTATAGAGCAGAACGTTTTAAATCTGCCCAATCAGTACACCTCTCTGCTCACCCACGCATCAATATCACCGACAAAGAGACGAGCCCGTATTTATTGATCCAAACATCCCTCTCCGGCCTACCGCAATCACCGCGCCGCCTTCGATCAACAACAAACAAGTGCGGAATGCTAATCGTGAAAATCCCCAGCCCAAAGCCTGACACTCTTATGCAATTAGCGCCGGCAGCAGAAGTGTGCAACACGATGTTTCGCTTTTGTTGTTAATAAGATTTTGCAGCTTCCGTCCTCGTCGTTCGTTCCGGTGTTGCTGGAATCAGATTTTAGAGCTAGCTTTAAACTTGCGAAGCAAAATGAACATCGCATTGCTGACTGCATGGAGGAAGCATTAGGTAGGGAAGTAAATTACTTAATCCAGTTTTGTTAGCATACTTGAACATAAAAAGGGCACGATGTTGCAGCGAGAGTTTGTCCCTCTAGGTTATGATATTCACAGGACATGGAATTGTCTTGGGATTGGTAGAGGAAAATTGTTCGATGCTTGGCAGCAAGTTGAGCGTCTTCATAACCGACGCCGCAACGGTGCCAGAGAGTTGTGCTCTGGAAATATTAAAGTTGTATGATGTTTTAGTGGTTTGACTATCATGTTAAATGTTTTCAAAGAATTATTTCAAATATGAATATGATACTTATTTATAAGCTCTTATCAACTATTGATTTTATTATGTTCATCACTTTTGGGTGAGTGTAGGTTTTACAATATTGCTTATACTTCGGCTAGTAATTGCGTTGCTTCTAGAACATGGAAGCGGTCGAAAAGTAGTAGCAATACTTTAGCAGAAAACGTGTTTTTCATGATTTTGTTTTCAAAAACACGTGAAAATATTCGTTAAGGCCAAACTAAACACAACCCAGCAAACCAGTAATCGTATATGAATGTCCATTTTATATTATTTATATATCCAGATGAAATTGGATTCGCATAGCGCTTATTAAAACATTATAATGAATTGAAAATAGATTACATATAAAGTGAACGTATGATTAATATACATTGCTTCTTGAAATTGTGTATATGTCATTGTAGTATTTAAATATAATCGTTTATCAGGCATTAACATTGAAAGTTGTAAACAATTGTATATAAATCAATATATAATTGAACATAAGGTTCAAGTTTTGTACTATTTTAACTGTACAAACATTGCTATCATGAAATTTTAGACATTTTCTCGTGTACGTCAGTCAAAAAATGAACACTATTATTATAAAAAATAAACTAACACGTGATCCTTAAAAGTGCCACTTACAGTAGGTTTCCCCGGAAAGATTAATTCGATTTGCCGGAACATTTCAATAGATCGAATGATTTCGGAAATAACTATAAGAGGTTGTCATTTTCGAAAGCCTTCATTAAAATTATGATGTTTATGCAATCGCTGTCATCAGCTATTAGGAATTGGGGCTTTGAACACAACATTACACGGTCAGCTCTAAGATCCTTGAGATATATTCTGAATACCTTCTTGAATGCCGATTTGCCAACAGATCCTCGTACGCTAATGAGAACTCCAATGTCCGCGGAAAAAAATGGATATGAAAGACGATGGCAAATATTGGCACGATTAATTGAAAAACGACCTTCAAAGCATTTTAAAGGGTGTCCACGGTTAAATTGCATCACTTTAAACTCGTCCTCAAAAACAAAAACAAAAACAAAATGTATAATCATGGTTTAGGTATTTTTATTCCACTGTATTTCTTTACCAAATCCAAATACCCGAACTTTCTTCTTAATACCACGCATAAGATTTAGTGCAACGCTTGAACGGACATTTGTTTCCGCTTTCAACCATGACTTCAATATTTCCTGTTCTGTAGTGACAACTTCAGGATGCTTAAGAAGTTCGTGTTTCATTATAGCCCAATTCTTTTTCAATTGGCCGCCACTCTGGAAAGTTTGGGGGATTAAGATCCTTCGGCATGAAATTGACACCATTCGACTTGTACCACTCCAGAGCATCCTTCAAGGAGTGAAAAGAGGCTAGGTCCGGCCAAAAAATTGTACGAACGTTGAGTGTTTTGAGAAACGGAAGCAATAGTTTTTTTCAGGAATTCATCCGTGTATACTTGATCATTTACAGTTGAAGTTGTCACGAAAGACTTGCTCCGTTTACCACACGAACAAATCCCCTGCCAAATCATGAATTTCTTGGGGAACTTTGACACTTGCCGTTTCCTGAGAGACTCTGGAACATTGAAATTGTCTTTCGCAGTCACATGCTGGTTGCCGGGAATTTGTTTAAAGTCCGCCTTTGCGTGTGTTTCATCGTCCATGATGCAGCAGTGTGGTTTCGTCAACATTTGTGCTATCGGCAAAACTGTTAGTGTCGAATCGGCGGTGAAACCACTGTCGGTTCCCTCGCAACTGAGCGGTTCTCGCTGAGTGCAATGACAGTTCGGGAAGCAGAAGTATACTTTGAAGGCACGATTTATTATTGTATGAAATTTATGCGCAAGGGAAATTATAATAGAGCTCCAGAAAGTGAAATTTGAATTATTGAATTGAATTATTGAATTATTGAATTATTGAATTATTGAATTATTGAAGTAGTAAGTATAATTAGAAATATGTTTGAATTAGTATACTGAATTACCATTTGATTGTTATGTTTAGTGTCAAAACCCATCAGTTCGGCAACAGTCAGAACCACACTGACTGTTACAATTTGTGTGTACAGCTCAGATCTCAGACGTTGCGGATAAAAACAAACCCAAAACAGGAAAGAGCTCCTCTCCCATGTGCGCATCAAAACAGAGTGCATACAAACTACCGCTAGAAACTATCACAAAGTTATCAGTGGTACATGAGCGCGTACCAACACGTTACTTTTGCCTGTTGAGGTGGCGGATTAGTCCGTGCCTCGACCTACCCCGCAGTGGGATGTTAGGCAAAGTTAACGTCCTTGGTTCGAGTACTACTTCAACCATTCCCTTTCGCTCAATTTTCAATACTTCTATTCTATTTCCAGCCTACCGTACACTGACGGAACTTTCAACACTTTCCCTTCATATCTTTCATTCTAGCATACATTTTTATTTTAGACCGGAATAGCTTTAGTTGCACCATAAAAATCGTGCAGCCTACCGTTCTCCATAAACTGAGTTACACCGTGCATATGGAACAATTGCTTTCCGACTTGCAGTTCACTCGGCAGTCAATGTTTGTTTATTTTTGAAACTGCCAGATGTTGCCAGATTTTTTTCGTTTAGAACTACAAACAAATTGAATACACCATGCAAATTATAAACAAACTGTAATAAGGTAAAACATAAGTTCTTGACTTAGAGTTAAAAACAGGCAAATACTAGCAAGGATCGTGATTTCAACGCTGTTGAGTATATTTCAGTGTATTATAATTCTTGCTAGAACAAAAAAAATACAATGCGATTGTTAAGCATTGTTCTGTAAGTGCGGGAGCACTGTATGGCCAAGGCATTTGATCTTTCCATAATCAATTCTTTCAATTATTTTATGCTGAATAGCATATATGGTACGGGACGGGTTTTAAGCAGATTATTCAGCACCTGAGACATTTGATGAAGCTTTATGTAATCTATAATTAGAACTGCCAATATTTAGACATTAATCCCTCTGCTTACTTATGGTATATCGACACATACCTTCAGCAACGAGCATTAGACTCAGAAAAATTCATAGCCATAGAATAAAGCTCCCAAATGCAGGGCTATGCGGATTGCTTTTCGAATGAAAAATGTTTTCTTCAGCTCCGTAATCTGTACATAAATTATCAATTCTCTAGGAGTGCAATTACGTGGCTGTGTGCGAAGGCAAAATGAAATAGGTCTGTTCACGATTTACTGGAAACGTCAATTTCCTCAACCCACTCCTTCGTTTTACCCATCCGCTCTCGAAAACAATCAACTAAAACATGTCGATTGCTACGATCACAAACTCGTCTTCTAGGAGGTTATGAGATAGCCGTACATGGCCGAACTTTTAGTTTGTCATTGATCTTTAGACTCTCAATGTGTATTTCTTATTTCATTTACTCTCAGGCAAATGATAGCCAAAGTGACTGTGACGACAAACGGGATGCTTCGTTTAAAAACAAACGAATGCAAGAGACAGCAGACTTCACGTTACAATACCGGTGCACTATTTCCATGGATAACAAAGAAGAGAGGAAACATAGGCTCTCTCAAAAGCAACAGTGCTGCCGCTCAACAGCGAAGCATTATTTATCGTTGAGTACTATTAGGCAGCTCCGAAACATTTTTTTTTATCGCATATGATAGTGCCACATGATTGTCAATATAATTGTAAGCATAGATCAACCTCTAAGAACTGGAAGAAACATGAAATAAATAGTGATTCAAGATTATCTAATCTATATATATATATATATAAAAATGAATATTTGTTTGTTAGTGACGCTAAAACTCGAGGACGGCTGAACCAATCTTGACGGCGTCTTCGGATGATTTGTTCCTTTTTGCCCAACGAAGCTTCAGAGAAACTCAAAAGTTGGGAAATTTTCAAGGAAAAGTCGGAAAATTGGAAAATATAAAAAGGCATTGTTCCATACAAAAATATCAAATTTTGTTTGTATAAATCAAATTTTGTTTTTTTTTAAATATGCAAAAAAATCACAAATAAATTATTTTCAATATAATAAATTCAAATTTCTTCCCTTTCAAACTGAGCAAACTTCAAGTAAACCCCAATTTCCAACAATCTGTTAATAGAACATCTTCAATTTAGATGCCAGTGCTAAATTGTCACATTGAAAATGCACAAAATGTTGTTGTTTTCGAAACTTTCTTTATAATATCTTACAGCACCGTAATCAACACATGTCGGTCCGGCAAGACATCATACAAAAATCAACCATTTTTCATGCGTTGGAACTTCCAAAAAATAAATGACTTCAGTATTTTAACATAATACACCAATTAAAGTGGCCAATTGATCAAAGATTATCAATAACATGAAATGACTGCCGATTGTCATACTTTTAGAAGCCAAAATTAAAAATACCCAAGTTCTCCAGTATGAAAATTGACTGTCCCTTTCAGATTGACTAAAGCAATGAAGGACATTTATGCAATTTTTAAAAAAAAAAAGCGATGTTAATATAGAATACCGATTTATTGTGTGAGTCGATTTAAAAGATATTGCAAGCAATATATTAATATTATACGGAACGAAGTCCGTTGGGTCCGCTTAGTATATAATAAATTTAACTCAATGTTCAACATCATATTCTGGCAACAAGTGTAGCTGAGAGAGAGAGAGAGAAGAGAGAGAGAGAGAGAGAGCTGATGAAGACATGCTCTTCCGGTACACGCGATTCAATGCAAAATACACAAAGGAAAAATTTGAGCGAACTGCTTCAGCTGTTAAGAAACTGAAGGTTTTTGAGATGATGTACTTTAAATCTTCAAAATGACAGTCATAAATTCGTAATCAATCATGGTTTATGCATCGAATCATAAACCCGATTGAAAGAACTTATGATCGTGTCATTAAAAGTGAAATAATTTGTAAAATGTAGGAGTCTTACACCTATTTCCTAACAACTGATTAAAATAGTGACCCCTGATTAAGCCGTTCCCTACCCTTCGTTGTTACGAAATCATAGAATAAGTAATCGTTAAGAAGTCAAGGCTAGATCGTAAATTCATGGCAACCTATTATATTACAATCTGTTAAAAATGCATATGAGCTGAATGTAGCTATGTGTAGAAAAATAACAGGGTGCAAAAAAGATGTCCATCATTGGCGTTTAGATGAACGACTGCATTAAGGATTGGAATATGGATACGGAGATTGTAATATCGAATCTTGGCGGAAGCAGGTTAAGAACATGTAAACTTAAAAAAGTAATAATTTTCAACAGCTGAAAGACAACTGTCAAATGCATTTTTTTCGAATTGTTTTTAATTTACTTTATTTATGTGATACACTACGATAGTGTAATGAATAGCCTATTGTTTTTCAGTTCTATTATTCTGGCTTTGAAAGTTGTAATGGCTTGTAAATGCAACTTGTTATCAACTCATATATAATCTCAAAAAAAACAGAGATTATACTTTAGTTTTCCTAATGAAATCATAATACATCGTATAACCTACAAATTTTGGTCCTACAAGAGTGCATATAGGTGAATTGCGATGCAGTAAAATGAATCAAAATGTTAGCTGGGAAATTTAGTAATACAAATTTTTGTTCGAAAAAGTTCGAGATCCAATCGTCGTTAATTCTTTCAAATCAACAGATTTGCTCTATTGAATGGGGTCTACAATAACCAGCACAGACTCTCCCAAACCCGTACGCATAGCAGAAAGTTGAAAAAACATCAATCAAATGAGCCGTAACGGGAACCGCATTACGGTAATGACAAAGAAAATAACCAAACAGACAGACAATCCGCAAAACAAGAACAAATCAATATTCGTTGACTAATGCAGAAAAAAAACAAGACGTATTGCCTCATCATCAGGCGAAGAAAGACAAACTCCTATTCCCATGATTGAGTTTCTACTCTATTAACTTTCGCTATGCTCCCTCATCCAATCAATCATAGAACAATGCCAACATAAACGCCGAACACACCTACCTATACATCCCAAATTTTGGATTTACGAAACATACCTGTAGTTAAGCGCGCTCCGAATGTTATACTCCCGGAACGAATCGTTCCGCATCGATTTCTCCAACTCGAATCGATCCAGCTGGGCAATCCGCTTGCGAATGCTGCTGCATTCCTTCTTCTTACTAGCTTTATGCTTTCTTGACACTTTCCCAACCGGTCGTTCACCACTATCCGACACTATTTTAGAACTTTTCTCTTCACCGGTTGACACCGAGGTGCCGAGTGGCAACTCGCCGTTGACATTTTCCGCAGCACCATCACTCCCTAACACACTGCCCACTTCCGACGAAGGTGGTACAGTAATCTCACTAGAATCACCCATCATAGCACTACCGTTTCCACTGCTATCGCTGTCATTGGTAAGCAATGTAATCTCCACCGAACTGTCTGGCCCCTCATTTCCAGCCGCTTCCGTAGCATTGCCACGGGCGCCGCCGAACTCGGTCCCGTTGACATCGAATGTCGATACCTGCCGTCGGTAGCGCACCGAAGACGCCTCGTATCCGCCACTCTCATCATCTTCCTCATCCTCCGCACCTGCTGGTGGATCCGCCGCAGGTATCGCACAATCAAATGTTCCAGGCTGGCCCGCAGCGAGCTACGTTTGTCTTTACCGTTCGAGCGCTGACCGGTGCCGAGCCGTAGCTGTCGCTTTTGTCGTTGTCGCTGGCCGCGTGGACCGCCCCAATCGACGGTGCTCTCTCGTCGAGGGATTTATCGTGTTCATGGTTGCGTCGCAACGTCTGCAGGAAGCGCTGACCGGCCTCCTTTTCCTCTAAGGTTAACTTGTCCACCCTCTGCGAGGCGAACGAATGTGTCACACTGCGGAAAGAAAGATGAATCGAAATACGGTGGGTGAGAATGGTGGAATAAATAGAATTTTCATTCTTGGAAAATGATTCATTATTGCTGGGAAAACATTAGTTGGCTTTTATTGGAACAAAGCTACTCCTTGTTTCATGCTAAGCATCAGGGGATAATTAATTACCTCTCAGATGATAGTCATTTCAACATACCGGGAATTATCATTAACAGGGTTTCAATGTCACAAGAAATTCAACCGAGACCGAGGCTTAGAAGAGATTTGCACCAGAGGGGAAGAAAAGTTTCCCAGTGTTTGAAGAAAGTTATGTACGCGTGAGGATCAGAGTCATAAGCTTTAGAGCCATGGGACTGTTCATAAACCACGTAGACCGAAATTTGACACTTTCAAACCCCCCCCTCCTCCATCGTAGACTTTCGTAGACTTATTCCGAACCCCCCCCCCCCCTCCTTAAAGTCTACGTAGACAAAATCAATTTTTTTTTTAATTCAAGGAAAATGTTCTACAATATGTGGCTGTGGCGGTTTGAGGAAAGGTTTATGAAATAAAACTCAAACAATCAGGTTATTCAGTTATTCATTTTTATTTTGTTTCATAAAAATATTGCAAAATATGCAAATTATGCAAATGCTAAAGATGCCCACACAATGGCTGCTTAAACCAATAATTAAAGTTCATCAGCGGAAGCTAACGGAAGAATTCTGGTGGAATTGTTTCTTGGATGTCAAGTCCAATGATTTCGACAAAACGTGATTCTATCCAGAGAACTTCATAGAAGCTCCGTTGTCGTTGACCTCACAAAGAATTTCTTCCTGGCGTTGCTACAGAATCTTGAGTGGCCTTATTTTCTTCGACAAAAATCTGCCTTGTGGATGCTTTTGCGTTGATCTGCGTTCACTTTTGTCACAAAACGCAGTCTACAGTAAAAGCATATGCGGATATGTTTGTTTTCACTTTAGATATCAAGTTCGGTTTGTCTTCTTTGAAAGTTTTCCAAAGCAAGTTGACGTCTTCCCAGACCTCTTAATGATTTTTTTACTTTGTCCCACATGCGCTAAAACCCTCTACTAGTTAAATGTTTGTCAAGTGGGAGCAAGTTAACTATCAAATATCATCTCATTCACGTATAAATAAAAATACTCAATGCCCTAGTAGCACATTTGTTGCAAATAAGTCAAAGTAACTGCAATGTGCCTCAATTAAGTCACAATCAAGTTTCTGCAACTAATTATGACAGAGATATGTTGCTTGGGTGGTTGACATCATAAACTTGATTATTATCGCTAAAACTTACTATTGAGTTGGTACCATGCATTCGAGCTATCGATGTTTTAAAAAACGAATAAAGAAACACAACCAACACGCTTAAATTACTGTCTCTTGTTATCCCTTGTTTCCTCTCGAAAAGATAATTAGAGACAGTAATTTTAGCGATGTAGCATTAAACCCAGTTCACATTGCAACCTACATTACGATCTTGATATCAAATGCCACGCAAATTATTTTTTGTGAAATTAAAGCCTGTAAACGTTTATTTCGGAAACTTTTATTACTGTGTAGATTTTGAATTATTTCACGGATCGCTAAAACGTTTCACTCATGTGACAGCTGAAACTCTCCACTTTATTTCGTGGTACAACATGTTTACATTCTTGTTACAATCAGTAAAATGGCGTCGAATCAAGTGGAAGTGCGCAAACGCATTAACCGTAAACTAAAATGACCGAAAAGAACCGTGTTTTGTGTTTGTCAATCATTTGACCAGCGCTTGACTTTTGATGGGAAGGTTGGAAGTGGAACAAATCGAAAAGTATGCCCCCGACAAATAAATATGAAGGTGGTAGCCATTATTCCGAAAAATCCCAATCTTTCTGCACGAAATGTGGCGGGGAATCATTCGTACAAAAAGTGATGCAGGGGCAAGGACGGAAGCCGTACAAAGTGAAAAAGGTGCCCAACTGTTATGACATGCAAAATTTCACTGCAAAAAGTCGTGTTAAGGTGCTTGACACCAATTTTTTACAAACATTTTCTTGTATCACAATGGACGACGAAACATACGTACTCGAAGCCTTTAAATAGCTTCAGGGTCTGGCTTTTTATACCGCAATGCAAAGGAACGCCGTTGCCAAGTATTTCCGGTCAAAGAAGGTGTCCAAATTCTCGAAGAAGTATTTGATTTGGCAGGCCATATGTAATTGTGGTTGAAAATCTATGATGTGTACGAGAAAAATGTATGCAAAAGCGGTTGCTATTGTTTATCTGTTTTGTCACTATGTGAAATCCGTCCTGGAATGGTATAAGGTACAAGAGGTCGAATACGTGCCAAAAACAGCCAATCCACCAAACTGTCCAGAACTTCGCCCAATAGAGAAGTACTCGGCGCTAGTTAAGCGGAAACTCTTCGAAACTAAGAAGAAAGCAAATGGCACCGATGATTTCAAGAGAAGATGGAGAATTGTTACGGCAGGCGTTTCCGAGGATACCGTACGGAACCTGATCGCGGGTGTGCCACAGGAAGTTCGAGAATTTAACAGAAAGAAGGATTAACATCTTAATCAACTATTTCTTATGTAGATATAAATCTATTTTTTGTGAAATAAACAATCGGTATTTTGAATAATGCGTAAATTTTGTTTTGCTGATATTAATTTGGTATCCAAAATTTAACGTAGACAGTCTGGTCGATCGCAGCAAGCTGTGCTTTGAAAATGACGTGTTTTGATTTTGCTGCGTTATTTTCGCGGAAATAAAATTAAAACTTATTCCTTTTTTCAACTAAAGTAAATAGTTTAATTATAGTTCTTCGAGTAATTTGCGTAGGACTTTGTGAATGGAATCCCTCTCATAGTGTGTTATGGTCGTATTTCGGTAGATAGATTGTGCGTCGGTAATTTTTCCCCATATTTTTGTTTTTAAGTGCCCCGCTCCCGCATCCGGACGAACTTTCCAACATCAGAAAAGGATCATTGGTGAGGTCGTTTTATATTATCAAAAGTATAGCTTAACTTTATACACGCCAGGATCAAGAATGTCCATTTTTGATTCTGGAAGTGTGAAAACTCTTCACAAATCCATTTGATATGCGAAGATTTTCATGCAGGGCTTATTGTATATGAAGATGACCTCAGAATGTACGTGTAGGAACAGGCATTCTTGAAATGGGTCGTTGGATTTTCAATAGAGCTGTCACCTTCAATCTCCAGGGCTAAAAATGTGTGCACATAGTGATAACATCTAAATTACTGAAGAAATGCAGACAAGTTTCTTCCATAAAAGCACTGCCGGTCAGTGGGAGATTGATTGCACACACACACACACACACACACACACACACACACACACACACACACACACACACACACACACACACACACACACGCGCGCGCACGCACACACACACACACACACACACACACACACACACACAATTTAACGTAGACAGTCTTTAGATGCATAGATGCTAATATGAAGATAGTCTATATCAAGTAATATAGGTTGTAGTGTGAACGGGATTTTATGCTTCTTAATATTTAGCCATATTATACTGATTTGATGTATTGCTTCAAATTTTACAAAGTTCAGGGCTCGAAACTGTGTGCAGTGCATCTTTAAGCAAATTTCTTGAAACTGGAACATATTAGCAATTAAGCTCAATCCAGGACTAAGATAACCTAGACTCATAGAATACATAAATTAGATTTAGAACGCAACCAGTAAAATCCAAAATGTGTACGTTTATTCGTATCATTAACATGTTGAAAATAAACATAATATGCTTATAATTTCAAACATCGATGTCACTTCCCATGTAGCACACTACGACCTTTATTAGCTGTAGTGACTTGCTTATAACTTAGCAAGTCATATATCTGATTCTCAACCGAATGGCAACAAGAGTGCTACTAGGGTTGGTTTTAAACATAGAATATGTTTGAAAGGAAGCAAGTTTATGTTTGTGCCCAAAATAAACTAATTTTATGTTTGGATTTACCTGGAATATGTTTATTATGACGGTATTTTTCTCTGCGTGGAGTGTTTGAATGTCCGTTTTGTAGAGAGAAAAAAAATGTCTACGTAGACTTTTGGTATATCCCCCCCTCCCCCATCGTAGACAAACGTAGACTTTTTCAAAACCCCTCCCCCCCCCCCCTTAATTGTCTACGTGGTTTATGAACAGCCCCCATGGGAAAATGAGTGTAACAAAACACACAGAGGATTTTCGGAATTTTCCATAAGGGTACCCAAGTAACACCACTTGTCATATTAATGTTAAAAATACACTTTTTAGAAAAGCTCAAGTTTTATTTCTAACGTCAATAACTTAATTTAATTTACGTCTATAGACGAATTTCACGCCAAATCGTCTTCGTGGTTGGCAGCACCCTCTCTGAATCAAATTAAACTTTGTGGGTGTATAAAGGCTGTACGGAATCAAATTGCACCACTTCTAAATGGCTGTAACTTGGGTTGCCCATTGGGTATTTTCTATTAAAATTTTGGGTTAATTTAGTTCAATGTGTATTTGTTTACGCTATGTAAGTTTCACTAGCAGATGTGCAATCGTTGCAAAAATGGAGTCGGAAGTGCAGCAGCGGCGCAAAGAAATTTTGCGCACGTACCTCGAAAATCCGGATCTTTGTCATTGTGCCTTCAGCAGGAAGCTGGAAATGGTACATTCTATGGTGTCTCGTGTTAAAAATCGGTACCACGAACGTTTGACTGTCGATCGGACAGAAAAAAGTGACAAACATGGATCTCCGTAATACTAGGATCACAAGCGGGTAGTTCAAGCTTACAAGAGGAATCCTAACAGTTCAGTTCGAAATGTGACGAAAAAACTGAATCTAACCAAAACTTTCGTGCAAGATGCGAAAAAGGCGAAGGACTACACACGTAAAAAAATGTCTAACCGGATTTAGCCTCATGCCATTACTCGAAAGAGGTTTTGGAGTGGTACAAGGCTAAGGTGGTTAATTTCGTGCCGAAGCATCTCAACCCTCCGAACGCACCGGAACTGCGGCCAAATGGAAATTACTGCGCCATCATGAAGCAGGCACTTCGAAAGCATCCTAAGAAAGTGAAATCGGAGGAAGATATGAAGATGGATTGCCACGCAAAAAAAAATGTCCAAATGTTGTACAGGACCTTATGAGTAGTGTAAAGAAGAAGAAGGTTCGTGCATTTGGCTATGGAATTCACACAAACATGGAAAAATATTCATAGCATGTTTTATTTTACTCCCTGAAAGTTTGAAGATGATTGGTTGAACGGGAGAATTTTGCCAAATACTTGTGTGTATCGCAACTTGATTCCGTACACCATTTAGACTAAGTCTTTTAAAGCAAATTTGAATACCTTGTTTTTTATGAATTTATCTAGACTACCATTTAAATAGGGATTAAGTATTTTGATCGATTGTTTTCAAATCAACATAACTCAAAAAGGACAAGACTTACAAAAAAGTAACGCAAAAGAGACTTTTAGAAAATTTTATAAATTTCTACGAAAAAATTGTTAAAAATTATAAAATCGATTCTTACACGCTAAGAACAAGTATTTTAAAATTTAAAATCAATTTGCAACAAATGGAAAAATGGCCATCTTAGAATTGGATGATTTTTTTTCTTAATAAAGGCAATATAATTGTCTAAAAGTTCGCCATACATCGCAAGATGGGTACTTTGAAGTAAAAAAAGTTTTTCAAAAACAATTTTATCATGTCTTTTTGTTACCGTGCATCACGCATACTCGGCCTAGTTATGGTCTTCAACACCCCTTTAGAATCCAAAAAAAATAGGCAGTCATAAAGAATTGAATGTATTGAACATCTTTGCAATAAACAATAATCATCTAGACTTACAATTGAAAAGGGTCAAAACATTCAATTTCCCCTTACATCAGTAAAACAGAACCAAAAATGTTCGTTTAACTAAAAGTAAGTCATAGCTGCTTGTTCGGATATTCGTATTTTTAGGGGCGATTAAAAAAAGCGTCGTATATCTTTGGGGAAGGGGTGCGGGGGGAATTGTGATAGAGGAGGGTCGATAAATCTTAAAAAAAATAGCGGACGTCATATTTGAATAGTCTTTAAATGGATATGCAGCAACTCTTATCAAATTAGAAAATTCTAACCTAATGAACTTGATGCATATCCATTTAAAGACGATTCAAATATGACTTTATATGGATTTTTAAAATACTGTTTTTGTCAATGAAAATTCATAGGTTTTGGCTTGGTAAGGGTTTTATTTTATTTATTGTTTTATATGGACATTGTCACGCATTAGTAATTAACATTGTTTCATATATTTAATTAATAAATCTTTCTCATACAAAGTAAATTTCTTTACATTATCCTTTGAATCAGAAAACCTTTTATTTTATTTATTGTTTTATATGGACATTGTCACGCATTAGTAATTAACATTGTTTCATATATTTAATTAACAAATCTTTCTCATTTAATTAATAAATCTTTCTCATACAAGCAGAAGTCCAGTTTTGTAGTATTTTTATTTGTCTGTTCCATAATCTTGAGCAAGGCTTGCTCTCTTTGCCATTCCCTTGAGAGTACCACCAATGGCATCACATGGACCTTTCCTATGAGACGTTGCGAAGAAGTGCCATTCTGCTTACAATCCATACTTGGACTTAAAATTGCACAAGCTGGCAGAGGTCATTTTATTCTTATGATTAGCTGCTGCTCCATCTGACATGATAATAATCTTTAAGCAATATATTCAACTTTGTTTAATGAAATCTAGAAATGTTTGGTTGTTGTGGGACCTTGAAATCTTGATCACAATTTGCTTCGTTTCCATCTGAACGCCTCTTTCTAGTTGTGGGATTCCTATTGTGCGTTAAAAATCTCCGGCATGACTCACAAATACGCATTGTTTCATCCAACTTGGCATACCTCCAGAAAAGTATTTTTTCTATCATAGCGAATGATATGTTACGTAGATTTTTGTGGCTGCACCTGGGATTATTGATAGTAAATTATGTGGGTAGAAATAATGTACTTCATTCAAATCTACACCTGAGATCCCTCAAAAGACAAAATATACTGTACCATAAATAAAATAACGGTTATTTAAGGTAGAAAAAAGTAAAAATTGTCAGGGTTAATCATAAAATGGTAAAACAAATTTGTGAAATTCTAAAAGAGCCATTTTTTTGCAAATAAACTTTAAATTTTAAAATATTTCTTTTAAGCGTGTAAGAATCGATTTTATACTTTTAACATTTTTTTTCATTAAAGTTCAGACAATTTTCTAAAAGTCGCCCATTTATCACTTTTTTGTGAACTTGGTCCTTTTTGAATAATGATGATTTAAAAAAAGATCGACCAAAAAAATAAATCTCTTTTCAAACGGCAGTCTCGATAAATTTTGAGAAAACAAAGTATGCAAAGTTGCTTAAAAAGACCTAGTCTATACACCCACAAAGTTTCATTTCATTCTGAGAGGAAAAAAGTGCCCGAAACGAGAAAGAATACTCTATCTCAGCTTGGAGTGCAACGATTTCTGTAAATCTTACCTTTACTTGAAGGAAAATTTCTAAGGATGAACGTTGTTTCATTGGCCACACAGAACTGCTTGGGGAGGAAGTTAGCTCATTTTACCCTGGTTCCCCTAATATTTCCTTGTTCCATAAAATGATGCTAGTCCTATGTAAAATTTCCAGGAAAATCGATTCAAGTAGGTTTCGTTAACCGCACGGCTTTGTGAATGAAGATATGGCTGATTTTACCCTGCACACTAAGAAATTATGAATTTTACACGAGACCTATTTCATGTTTGTAAATAGTCCGGGAACGTAAAGTCGGGAAATGTAATAGTCGGGGAACGTAAAGAAAGATTTCGTGTAAAATTAGGTCTCCTGAAACTGAAACATTCGCAATTCGACAAAAGATGTGTTCGGTTGAATTTATTTTCTCATCTCTTTCAACACATTCTTATGCGGTAAAGGACGCTTGCATGTGTCGGTCTCAGGGACAGAAATTTACACGAGATTTTGGTAGTGTGTGGTTCCCTTAATATTGTTGTGTTTTTCAAAAATTTCTTCACTCGATGTGATTAAAGAACAACAAAATATGATTAGTCCCATGTGAAATTTTCTGGAAAATCGACTAAAGTTAGTTTTTTTCACCACACGGCTCTGTGAACGAAGATATGGCTGATTTTACTCTGATTCCCTTTATATTTTCATGTTTTTCACAATTTGCTTTGCTCGGTGTGACTCAAGATCAATAAAATAATGTTCTTTGTAAATTTTTTTGGGGAATCGATTTAAATTAGTTTCATTTACCGCACGGTTTTGTGAATGTAGATATGGCTGATTTTACCTTGATTCCCCTGTTATTTTTGTGTTTATCATAAATTTCTTTCGTCAGAGTTACCCAAAATCAAAAAATTAAGGCTAGTCCTCTGTAAACTTTGCTGAGGAATCGATTGGAATTGGTTTCGTTTACCGCACAGCTCCGTGAGCGAAGAACTGGTTGCAAAAGAACGTTCTTTTCAGGGAAATTCTCCTGGCGCATGCTAATTCATACTTTTCTTAAACAGCCTATGAATAGAATTGCTAGACAACTTGGATCTAAGTTTCCAGTTAAGATTTAGGAATGTTGTACACGAGCCGCACAATTTTGCCACAATCTTCTTGCTACTTTTTACTACTTTGACGAATAAGAATTCTCAAATATTAACTTTCTTCAGACCGCCATGTGGTTTTTAGATCAGTTTGGAGATAATCGTAGCGGTTTCCTGGATAACTGTCGGTAGTGTTCTGTTTGCATCCCGCTTCCTGTTCACGCCCTGTAGACACTACCGGCGCATCCTCAGTTTCTACTCTATCGCGTTGGCGCCACGGACCCTGAGTCCAGTGTTGAGAACAGGGTTCTCCCAGCTGCCTATATTGGCAAGTATTCTATCAGTAACGGATTTTTCTGTGCTGACGTCTCCTATCACTAGGGTTGTCAATCTTGCGAGAATCTTTGTACCCGGCAAATGTAAAAATGACTGCAGTCGAGTTATTAGTACGAGACACTGAAGAAGTCTGCACATTGTAGACGAAATACGCGTATCTGTCAAGATAAGCCAAGGTAGTTGGAATTAAATGGAAAATACTATTTTTTCTTCTCATTTCTAGTTACAGGTATTCCACTTGTGGTGTTGCCGAATGGTATTCTCGAATATCTAGTAAAATATACAATAACTTTTACGGACAATCAGAAACAGTGTGTTTATTATTCGTTACTCCGTACGCGCTCTCGCACACTGACAGTTCATGCCAGGTGCACACTACTCAGTACAATGAGTCAGTTCACAAGGGCCGGCTCTAGGCACCACATCTCCCCTTTAAACAAATTAAGAAATCAAAGCTGCTAATCATTAAATTTCGAAGGCAGCTTCCTGGCTCGCTGCTTCCTGCCCGATGACTGATACGGTGATGTTCTGACGGGTACCTGGGCAAAGGACTCCTCTGCCTCGAACCCTGCGAAGTCCTCCTCTGAAGTATCATCGTCTGCTTCCTGGAGCTCTGTACGTCCGGCAACACGACTTTGTGCTGTATCCACTGGAGCTACAGATGGTGATTGAGCAGCTTCAGGAATCTTTTTCAAATGTGCCACGTTCCGGTTGTACGATCTTCCATTCTCTGGATCCTCAATCGTCACTCGTGGTCCTGAACGATCAATAACCTTGTACTCCTTCGGACTGAATGTCGTTTGAAGCTTATTTCCAGGCAGAAGATTTTTCATCAACACCTTGTCCCCGAGATCGATGGATGAATATCTTGCCTTTCTACGCGAATCCTCATTCTCCTTCCCCTTTTGTTTCAGCATTCGATCTCTGTCTGCAACTTCAGATACCGTTGGTGTTGCTCCAGCTGCAAAGCTGGAAGTTTAAATCTGATGGTTCTGCCCTGCATAAGCTCCGAAGGAGTGCGTCCGGTGGTAGAATGCGGAGTGGTGTAGTACATCACCAAATAGTCCTGCAAATCCTGGCGCCAATCTCTTCCAAGAGCATTACTAATTTGTAGTCGTTTGAGCAGGGACCTATTTTGTCTCTCCACCAAACCATTCTCTTGCGGCCAGTATGGAGTCGAGTGGTTCAAGTGGATACCATGTATGCGACTGTATTCCTCAAGTTCTGTTCCCACGAACTGTTTTTCGTTATCTAACGTTATTGTTCGCGGATAACCCAGCCTTAGCCTGTGAACAGTTTCCTTGGCGGTAATCTTACTCATAACTTCCAGTTCTTTGTAGCGACTGTAGTAGTCGATGACCACCAAAAGGTACACTCCGCTTGGCATTGGCCCCAGGAAGTCAATCGCTATGTCAACCCAAGGTTTACTTGGCAGTGGTCTGGACATCGGCTCAGGTTTGGTCAGCAGAGACACTAGACGGCACCCTTCGCAGTTAATAACTCGACTCGCGACCTCGCGATCCATTCCGGGCCACCAAACTCGGTCTCGGAGACGCCGTTTCATGACCGATTCACCGGGATGCCCCTCGTGAGCCAAATCTAACATCCTTGGACGCAGCTTCAATGGCACAATTAGTTTATCACCGCGAACCAGTAGGTCTCCCACCAATCCTAACTCACTTCTGAACGGTACGTATGGTTTGACTTCCGGGTCATCCCACGAACCGGATTGCAGACACCGCTTTACTGCTGCTAATGTTGCATCACCTACCATCGACTCCTCTATCTCCTGAACATCGATTGCTGCTGACTCCATGACCGCTAGTACTATAAACTTATTTTCGGCATCGAATTCTTCGGGAGTATCATCAACAACTAATCGAGACAACGGATCGGCAATATACTTGAGCCTCTGCGATATTTGACGGTGAACGAGAAGGATTGCAACCTAAGGACCCATCGCTCGATTCGAGCGCAAGGTCTAGATGATGGTTTGAATATAACTTCCAGCGGCTTGTGATCCGTTTCCAGTTCGAAAATACGGCCCAGCAGATAGCAAGAAAAACGTTCGACTGCCCAAACCAACGCGAGAGCCTCCTTCTCGGTTTGGCAGTATCTACGTTCAGTTGGTGTGAAGCTTTTGCTTGCGTAGGAAATCGGACGAGGGGCATCATCGGTCGAATCTTCGAACTGGATCAGGACGGTGCCGAGGGCAACTGGTGAAGCATCAGCAATTACCCGCGTCCGTAGAGAGTTATCGAAGAAACTTAAAAGCTTGACATTTGCAATCATTCCTTTTAGCTTTATGAAAGCTTGTTGTTGATCGCTTCCCCACACAAATTTTACTCCAGAGTGTGTGAGTTCTCGCAGAGGCGCAGTCGTGGTTGCAAGATCCGGTAGGAAACACCCTACGTAGGTCACAAGACCAAGAAAGCTTCGCAGTTGTTCCTGGTTAGTAGGTGGACGGAATTTATTCAGTGCTTCGATCTTGTTATGTGAAGGCTGAATCCCTTCTGACGAGATCGCGTGACCCAAAAAATCCAACGACATGACCTTGAACACACATTTATCTTTGTTCGGAAGCACTCCATGCTCACGTAGCGTAGCGAGGACGATCTTCAGCAAATTTCAGCATCTTGACAGCAAATTTACTGCAGCGGCTGAGGATCTGTTCGAGAATTCGTTGAAAAATCTCCGGTGCTATGACTATCCCGTACATAAGGCGTTTATATCGAAATAAACCCATATGCGTGATGAACGTGGTTATAAAGCGGCTTTTTTCATCAAGCTCAACCTGATGAAATGCCTCTTTTATGTCCAGCCTACTGAAAAACTTCGCCGATGCAAATCACGGAAGGAAATCCTCGATCGTTGGCATTAAATGCCGTTCTCGAAGAATAGCAGCATTCGCTCTACGCATACCTACGCACAGGCGCAGATCCCCGTTGTCTTTCACCACTGTAACTAACGGCGACACCCATTGGCACCCACCTTCAACAGGCTCAATGATGTCATTCGCCATTAAAGAATTCAACTTCTCTTCTATCTTAGACGTAAGCGCAATTGGTGGTCGTCGAGGATGTTGACAAACTGGCAAAACCGAAGGATCAATGGGAATATTAACCTTTACCCCCTTGATCTTGGGAAACGGATGCTTGGCGCCAACTTCTAGCATTGACACTCCGTAGGAACTAGGTAAACCGACAAACAACACCCCTAAATCGGTGGCAGTTGTGCGGCCTAACAAACACTGCTGTCCCCCTTTCACTACGTAAAAGGTAGTGTCCTTCTCGTAGCATCCTCAATTTCTACCAGTGTTTGAAATTTGCCCAGTACCGTTAACGGCTGTGCCTGATCGCCATACGGTAGAAAAATCTCGTCACACTCCTTCTGCTGATTCCAGACTTTAGCGCAGTTGGCTTTCAGGTATTCCCATGATTTTCCGTCGATTATGTTCTTTTTGCATCCTGAGTCGACCAAAGCTTGCAACAAAACGCCTTCCACTTTCAGCCAGAGCAGTTCGTCTCCGTTGCTAATGTGAAATATGAAATTCTTGTCCGAATTCACATTCTCTTTGCAATCATGTCGTGTGTGTACATCGATCTCTCGGACGCGTTCCGGTTGGAACCGCTTGCCGCCATGAGTTGGTCCATCATATTTCCGCTTCAAGGGGAAATTCGTGCGGCATTGATTGGCGAAATGTCCAATTCGCTTACATTTGTTGCACTCTTTACCTCTTGCTGAACAGGAAGCATCAGTCGCGAAGTGTCCTTTACGGCCGCATCGCGTACATTCCTTTCGATTGGCTTGCTGAATTCTGTTGACATCGCTAGTTGATTCGTACGCCATAGAGATACTTTCTGAATCAGCGTTAGGAATGCTCATGGATCGGACCTGCTGCTTCACAGATTCGTAAGTTGTTACGATTTTGGTAACTTCATCCAGGCTCAGTGAGTCACGTTGGAGTAGTTGCTCCTTTAGCTCACTCGGTGCGAAAAGGATCTTTTTGCCAATTACACTAATTGACCTACTCTCTTCTGCCGATTTCCCGAAATCGCATTTATTTGCCTGGTCTTGGCAGCGCAGCATAAATTTCTCGAGAGATTCTTCGGAATTGGGCTTCAACAACCAGAACCGATTCCGTTCGAATGTGTCATGTTTGTTGGGTGAAAAATACGAATCCAATTTCTCGATCGCTACCGCATACGGATCAATAGTTTTCTCTGCATCCTCGCTTACGTCAGCACCCGGTATTGATGCAAATACCTCTTGGATGTCTGGACCACCTTTCGCCAACAAAATATCCCGTATGCGTGTTTTATCTTTTTCCTTCGTAGCAGAAATTATGTAGCCGAAATTTCGCTTGTATTTGTAGGGACTTGAACTTGAACTGCGGAATATCCCACTTCTCCATCGTCTCAGTCGTGAAATCCAGTCAATCAGTTTGTCAATATTTACACTTCTTTTGACTTCTATCGCTCCCGGACATCTACTTTCCTTGCAGATTCGCTTCGGAGCCGCCACTTTCCAGTGACCTCCACTGCTGCTGACAAGCAGCTGCCACTCACCGGTGACTTTCCGTTCTGCTGTTTTCCGACAGCTACTACCCTTTAGCAGTATCGTATCACGCTGGTCTTGCGCCAGCCACTACCCTCTGGTAGTCTCGGAGTTCGCTGTGCTCGTGACAGCCGCTACCCTTTGGTAGCCTTCAAATCCGCTACCAAATTTAGCAGCTACTACTAGCGTAGTTTAGTTAATCTGGGAAACAAACAAGCACATAACCTCAATTTCGTAACAAAAATAAACAAGTTGTTTTTCCCTGTTTTTTCAATTTATTTAGTCTTACCTTTTCGTTCCTGCTACAAAATATTCTCCTCCGTCGCCAAATGTGGTGTTGCCGAATGGTATTCTCGAATATCTAGTAAAATATACAATAACTTTTACGGACAATCAGAAACAGTGTGTTTATTATTCGTTACTCCGTACGCGCACTCGCACACTGACAGTTCATGCCAGGTGCACACTACTCAGTACAATGAGTCAGTTCACAAGGGCCGGCTCTAGGCACCACACCACTAAACAGCTCAAACTCTCTATGTTTCATAATAGGTAAAACTTGCAGGTTAAACTTTTCATCGAAAACAAAGTACACGAATAGAAGACAATGCTAGCCTTCCATCCCGAGTTCAGATCGACGGGGATGAAATCGAGGTGCTAAACGAATTCCTGTATCTGAGTTCATTGGTGACTGCCAACAACGATACCAACAGAGAGATACATAAACGAAGGATGTTTCTACAAAACAGAGTTCTCATCATTACAATGTTGACCATTTACAAGACATTGATGTGATCGGCAGTCCTCTACAGCCACGAAACATTAAATATGCTTCAACTACCACGAACGCATCTTTGGTTTCTTTGAACGGTAGATGCCGCGTATGATTTACGGAGGAGTGTAGATGGACAATGGCTAGGACAGGACCTGCCAGCGCAGAGAGAGATGACCTCTTATAAATTTATGATTGCTATGATACGAGAGTCGCTCCAATGTTGCCAGATATGGTTACACAGTAATCCCATTGAAAATAAAGTAATTCTAGACAAAATAGTCAAAAGGTCGAAAGTAACATTTGTAAACAATGACTTAAGGAGTTATGACCTTTCCGTCTGTAGTAGATATAGATGTTAGCAACCTGGCTTTTCCAGTAAATTTACGTTTTAAGTCAATGTTTACAATTGTACTTTCGACCTTTTGAGATTTTGTCTAGAATTAAAAAACTTTCTTTTGTCGTTCGGGAAATGAAGCTGCATCAAACTAAACGTTAATTGATAAGGTTTCATTGAATTTCATTGATGCTTACGCTGCAAATTCTGCTGTTTGGAGAAAGCATGAGCAAGAGAATGTCTTTCTCGCATGCGTTCCCAATGGAGGCCTTCACCTACTCTCGGCGAACGATTGGATCTCTCGGGAACCGATGAAAATGGAGACCCGGATGTGACACGTCACTGCGACCACATGTTTTCGTTTTGCACTTCATTTCGAACTGATTTAAAATAATCCACTGCAAAAGTGAACTGTTATTTCCGCATTTGCTCTGCACACCAAATAATCTTACCTGATTCCAGCAATAGCTTTTGCAGAAACACATCAGCAAAACACTTGTTACTTATATACTAGTATATGACAATGCTCACAGCATCAATATTTACTGAATATCCTTCAGCATTCACATTTATGTTGTTAACCAGCATTCTTTTTGACATTTCGTGGAATCCAGTATTGTTTCAGCAAATCAGCAAATATTTTCTTACACCCCGTTCGCACTACAACCTATATTACGTGATATAGAGTATCTTGATATCAAATGCCATGCACATTATTTCCAGTGAAAACTAGATGTAGAGATGCTGATATCAAGATACTCTATATCACGTAATATAGGTTGCAGTGTGAACGGGGTGTTACTTATTGTAAATCAGTTACTAATATTTACCGAAGACCAGTAAACTATTTTGCCTGTCAGTTTGATAGATTGCTGATAAAAACGAATGAAGCTTTCGTGTCTCTTTGTTTTACTAATTGAGTTCTTAGTTTAAGATCCACTTTATTTCACCGGAATGTTTCCATCAGCTAAAAAGGTCAATTACGGTGCTTGGAGTACGAATGTACTGGGCCAGTTTACATATCTACATCCAAAAATACCCAAACGTAAGTAAAATAACAAAATGTGAATTTATGTATACTGATTGATGTTATTGCCTTCGGAACGCTTACTTCTCATTATAAAAGAAAAAAATCCATCACGTGGTGCAAAATGCATAAACAAGGGCAAACAAAAGATTGCGAATTCACTCGAGAAAATTGTTTTAATTTTCCACATCGATTGTAAAACATGGGTTTCTTTTACAACTAAAATAAATAAAAAGCTTAGTTTAATGAACGAAAAATAAGCCGAAAACGTGTTTTTTTATTTATAAAATAAAAAAGAAAACAAAACATTAGCTGTGCTGTATTTTCAGCGAATACTGTAATTTGCCGAAAATACAGCAAAAGTATTTGTCTTGATCTGCTGCTGGTTTATTTAGCAAATTGTGGGCATTTGGCTGCAGTCTCTTTATAAGAGCTGTCACTTTTTTGAATATCAGTTTTGCTGGTTGATCAGCTATCTTGGTTTTGCTGTATGCATTGCTGAAATTACAGCACAAAAAAATCAGCAAAACTTTGCTGTTTTCCAGCAATAAAAATTTGGTGAGTTGTTACTAACCAAAAAAGGGAAAAAAACAGTGACTACTAGCAACACCGCCAAACCAACAACAAACTGCCTGCTTGTAACATAACTCGACGGAGGCGGTAGAGGCGGTTGTCAAAGCGACCAATAGAAAACGGTCTTTTTTGACAGGTAAATGGTCTTGTTTTGCACTAACAGCTGGCAGGTCCTGTCCTAGGACAATGGGACACGAAAAAAGGTAAATAAACCACGATTTTCATGAGTTGCTGGGAGAATCTCCCATTGCCTACTTCGCAAATTCGGTCGACGATGAATGGGCGCCGTAAAGATGTCGGACGATAATACGGTTCTCAAGAACGTATCGACAAGGAGAACTGCGCACTTTGGGCAAGTTGGATCGATCAAGTGCCTTAACTGCGGGGCTGCATGTATCGTGTGAATTAAAGACGACTCCTGTATACAGCGGAAGCCACCCAGGCATTGACCTGTATGTAAGACACAAAATCTTGTACTAGTCTGATGGGTTAAATGATCAGGATTCAAAAATAAATTCGAAACCCTAAATAACCGCAACATTGGTCTAAGGATATTAAAAAA